>CM059806.1:36548566-36583566 GCA_030435695.1 Brachymystax lenok tsinlingensis
CGTATAGACAGAGAGGGAGTTGAGATGAGGTTTAAAGGAGACCAAGGGAGCCTTGGGGAAGAGCTGACCCTGCCTCCATTGAGTGAGTCTGTCAGAACTGCTCAGACTGAACACCAAGACATGTCCACCCAAACACACACACACACACACACACACAATTGGAAATAGTGTAGACAGAGGATAAACATGCACCTCTGATCATGGGAATGCTGTCTAACTCAAATTCAAATTCAAGCTGCTTTATTGGCATGAAAAACATTGTGTCAATATTGCCAAAGCAACAATGTATACAATATACATTGTAATAAAATTAGAAACAATAACATATAATAATATAAAATGGTAGTAAATAATAATACAAAATTAAATACAAAAATAATAACAATAAAATGGTAAGTCAGTAGTAAAAATGTAATAAATTGAAAAAATCTAAATATGGAAAATTAAGCTATAACTAACTTATAACTAAATAATGGTAATCTACATCTGTACTACAACTACCATCATCATCACTACTACTGCCATCACCATCATCATTAAACTGCTATCATTACCATTACCACCCATACCACTACTATAACGGAATGATAAACAACAATAATAATAGTAGTAACAATAATATTAATAACAATAACAGCTATAATTAGTAAGTTCCTGTTTACTATGCAGATGTTACTATTCAGTGTCCCTCAGGCTATGGCAGGCAAATACATATTTGGCTGCAAGAGGAGCCATTGCTCCTTCGCCCATGAGTATTTTTAGTTTTTCCTCTGGATTTAATGAGTTAAAATTTGGAATAAATGTAGTCATTTCTGTGAATAATGAATCTCTTGGTGAGGAATATTTATCACAGTAAAGGAGGAAGTGCATCTCTGTTTCTACCTCCTGTCGTGCAGTGACCACATACACGCTCCTCCTTGGGTAGCCATGTCTTTTTATGTCTGCCGGTTTCTATTGCCAATCGGTGGTCACTCAGCCTGTACTTGGTAAGGATCTGTCTCTGCTTCAGATCTCTGACAGAGTAGAGATAATCAGCCAA
The DNA here is from genome assembly GCA_030435695.1 of Brachymystax lenok tsinlingensis. Taxonomy (NCBI): domain Eukaryota; kingdom Metazoa; phylum Chordata; class Actinopteri; order Salmoniformes; family Salmonidae; genus Brachymystax; species Brachymystax lenok. The sequence goes on from CM059806.1 coordinate 36,549,606, forward strand.
TTCATATTCTCTGTTTAGGGTCAGATAGCAATTTAGTCGGCTTTGGGATTTTGTTTCGTTTTTCCAATGTTGTAAATATGAGTCTTTTGATTGGTTCATGATTTTGTTTATTGGAATTCTTTCTTTTGAAGCAGTGCCGGTGTCAGCTTGGTTGGTTAGGTCCAACACCAGCTGACTGAGAGGGCTCGTTCTGGGCTCAGCTCTTGGGTTTGAAGTGCTTTAAATTGCAGACTAGAATTTGGACTTGAATTTAGATGTTGCCAAAATTTTAATGATCTTTTCTGTATTTTCATTAATACTGGAAAGCGGCCCAATTCTGCCCTACATCCATTAGTTGGTGTATTTCTCTGGACTTGTAGAATTGTCCGACAGAATTCTGCATGTAGGGCTTCAATTGGATGTTTGTCCCACCTTTTAAAGTCCAGTTTATTGAGTGGCCCCCAAACCTCACTTCCGTAAAGAGCTATTGGTAGAATTACACTGTCAAATATTTTGGTCCAAATTCGAATTGGGATGTTGATTTTGAATAATTTCATTTTTATTGCATATAATGCTCTGCGGGCTTTTTCTTTGAGTGCATTCACTGCCATATTAAAGTTTCCGATGCAGATATGGTCAGACCAAGGTATGTGTAATTTATAGTGTGTTCAATTATGGTGTTGTTCAGGGTGAATTTATATTTGTGGTTTTGACATCTGGGCTTTTTGGAAAATCATGATTTTTGTTTTTTGAAATTTACTGCCAGGGCCCAATTATGGCAATATTGCTGTAGAATGTTAAGGTTCTGTTGAAGACCTTCTTTGGTTGGTGATAGAAGTACCAAGTCATCAGCATATAGCAGGTATTTTACCTCTGTGTCGAATAGTGTGAGTCCTGGGGCTGGAGAATGGTCCAACATGTCTGCTAATTCATTGATATAAATGTTGAAAAGATTTGGACTCAAACTGCAGCCTTGTCTCACACCTCGACTTTGTGAAAAGAATTCTGTTCTTTGGTTTTTGATTTTTATTGCACACTTGTTTTCTGTGTACATACATTTTATTAAGTCATACACCTTACCACCAAGCCCAGTTTGAAGAATTTTGTAGAATAGCCCTTCGTGCCAAATAGAATCAAATGCTTTTTAAAGTCAATAAAGCAAGCAAAGATTTTGCCCTCTTTTTTGGTGGACGTGTTTATTAATTAGTGTGTGTAAGGTGTATATATGGTCAGTAGTGCGATGGTTAGGGAGAAAGCCAATTTGACATTTACTTATTAAATTTTTTCTTGAAGAAAGGTTTGAATTCTTGAATTCAAAATGCTGCAGAAAACCTTTCCCAAGTTGCTGTTTACGCAAATTCCCTGTAATTATTGGGGTCTGATTTGTCTCCACTTTTGTGGATAGGGAGATGAGCCCTGGTTCCAGACATCAGGAAGCAGCCAGAAGTTAAAACCATGTTGAACAATTTAAGCACAGCATTTTGCAACTCAGGTGTGCTGTTTTTCAGCATTTCATTTCTGATGTTATCTAGACCACAAGCCTTCTTTGATTTTATAGATTTGAGCTTTTCATTTAGTTCTTGTTGGCTTATTGGGTAATCTAATGGATTTTGGTTGTTTTTAATGACTGATTCAAGGATGTTCAATTTTTCTTGAATTTCTAATTGATTCTGTTGTAAGTCTTTTTGTGAAATGTTTTTGTATAGATTATCAAAATAAGTTTTCCAAATCCCTTCATCTTGTATGGCTAATTCTTGTGGCTTTGTTGTGCTTAAATTATTCCACATGTCCCAGAACTGATTTTGGTCAATTGCGTTTTCAATTTCGTCAAGTGTCTTGTTGGTATAATTTAATTTCTTATGCGTTTCAATGTATGTTTATACTGTTTCAGAGTTTCAAAGTATTCACAGCGTAGATCTGGGTTGTTTTTCTGCTTATGTTTCTCATTTGACATTTGTCTTAGGTGTTTTCTAATTGTTTTACATTCGTTATCAAACCATTCTTCAGAAACATTTTGTTTTTGTTTCTGATGTTGCATTTCTTTGGTTTTCTCAAATTTGCTTTCGATGCTGCTTTTTGAAATATGCAATTGATGTTTTGAGTAGCCAAATTGACACCTTCTTTATTGTTTTGGTATTGTGCGTTATTGAAGAATTGTATAGAATTCATCATTTCCTTTGAATTCAATGTTTCAATGAATCTCTCTTTACTGTTTGGAGCCCATCTGTACGATTGGTCTATGTTGTAGAGTTTTTGGGCTGTTTTTTAAATTAATATTGCCGGTTAATTTCTTGAGAAACACGTTGATCTGACTGTGATCTGACAATGGTGTCTGTGGTCTGACAGTGAATGCGCTAATGGAAGAGGGGTCAATGTCAGTGATGGCATAATCGACTACACTTGTCCCAAGAGCTGAGCAGTAAGTAAACTGACCTAAAGAGTCCCCTCTGATTCTACCATTCAGCATGTACAGGCCTAAGGCTCGACAGAGATGTACTAACTCCTTCCCATTTTTGTTCAGTATTTGGTCAGGACTGTTTCTATTATTTATAATAGGGCTGCTGTACAAGGAGGGGTGTCCAAATATGTGGTGGTTACCTCCCGTATCAGTGTAGTCAGGCTCAGAACCTGTTCTTGCATTGAAATCTCCACAAAGAAGCACCTTACCCTCTGCCTGAAATGTAATGATTTCTGTATGGAGATTGTCAAAAACTGATCATCATAATATGATGAATCTGGAAGGAGGAGCGTAAGCTGCACATATGTACACATCATTGTCACAATAGATTGTACCTTTGTTAAGTTTCAACCAAATGTGATTAGTACCTTTTTTCATTTCTTTCAGTGCTAAGTCCTGCTTATGCCAAATGATGATTCCACCTGAGTCTCGGCCCCGTTTAACATTTTTATGTTTGATTGATGGTAGTAAACTTTCTCTATAGCCTGAGGGACACTGAGTATCTATGTCTCCACGACACCATGTTTCCAGTAGGATTATGATGTCTTGTCCCTTGATGTTTTTAATCAATTCTGGATTTGTTGGTTTATATCCAAAATGTGAAGAGTATAAACCCTGGATATTCCAAGAACTGATAGTTAATGATCTCATTTATAATAAGTGATATTCACTGGTTTGAGTAAAGTACATAGAAAAAACAAAAATAATAATATATATATATATATATATATATATATATATACATACATATACACACACACACACCATTACATATAATTATTATTATTATACCAGTGCCAATAAAATAAAGGTTTGTTGTAAACAAATTAAATGGAATAAGATTGCCCAAAAGATAAGTACAGTGCAATGCAATCTGCAACCCTGTGTGTGTGTGTGTGTGTGTGTGTGTGTGTGTGTGTGTGTGTGTGTGTGTGTGTGTGTGTGTGTGTGTGTGTGTGTGTGTGTGTGTGTGTGTGTGTGTGTGTGTGTGTGTGTGTGTGTGTGTGTGTGTGTGTGAATTAAAGGGTCTTCTGTCTAGCCCAGTAGTCTGCATATTAGATGCAGTAGTTGGCACCTCTCCTATCTCTGATTGTTCTAGGTGTCTTTTGCCAGAGGTTACTTCAGCATATGTAGGCTGATGATCTGACTGATACATGGTGTGGACTGCATCATGTGGTGTACTTCTCTGAAGGACAGTGTTCTGCCCGACCCTAGAGTAGTGGTCAGTGCTGTGTTGTGATGGGCCTGGTCTAGTAGAGCTGTGTTGTGTTGGGCCTGGTCTAGTAGAGCTGTGTTGTGTTGGGCCTGGTCTAGTAGAGCTGTGTTGTGTTGGGCCTGGTCTAGTAGAGCTGTGTTGTGTTGGGCCTGGTCTAGTAGAGCTGTGTTGTGATGGGCCTGGCCTAGTAGAGCTGTGTTGTGATGGGCCTGGTCTAGTAGAGCTGTGTTGTGATGGGCCTGGTCTAGTAGAGCTGTGTTGTGATGGGCCTGGTCTAGTAGAGCTGTGTTGTGTTGGGCCTGGTCTAGTAGAGCTGTGTTGTGATGGGCCTGGTCTAGTAGAGCTGTCCTGAGGTGGGCCTGGTCTGGTAAATCTGTGCTGTGTTGGGCCTGGTCTAGTAGAGCTGTGTTGTGATGGGCCTGGTCTAGTAGAGCTGTGTTGTGATGGGCCTGGTCTAGTAGAGCTGTGCTGTAATAAGCCGTGTCTGGCTCTTCTCTCCGGGGGATGGTGGGGGTACTGTTGTTTCAGAAGGTGGGGCGGGGGGCCTCTGTTGCTGGGGTGATGGGTGTGTGGGTCCCTGCCAAGTGTTGCATCCTTTAGGTCCTTGGCAAAGGTTCTGATACTGTCCTGATCAAGATGTACATTATCGTATAAATGTTGACATGTCAGAGTGGGGTGGTGAGCCATTCTGACGTTGAGCAGTGAGGCACAGTCCACAGTGATCTGATGATTTATCTTTTCAATCAACTTTCCTGGGAAGTCTTTTCTTGGTAGGAGGGTGGACACAACTATATTGGTTGTTGGGAACATAGCCTGTGCCCGTTCTGCCACTCTTCTCACTGCCCTAGATACATTTTCACCTTTGGCATGAAGGTCGTTTGTGCCAGTGTGGATGATGATGTTGTCGGGGTGTCAATCCTGGTCTGACTGAGTAGCTGCATTGCACTGTCAGTTGTAGGACACCAGAACTTATACACCTGGTGTCTAGGGAATAATCTTTCCTGGACTAAGAACTTCCCATTTGAATCAATAAGGATTGCAGTTGTGGATGACTGTCTGGCTGGAACAGACTGGGAGGCTGGTATTCTGACCTGGGCTGGAGCATACTGGGAGGCTGGTAGGTTGACCTGGGCTGGAGCATACTGTGCTGGAGCAGACTGGGAAGCAGGTAGGCTGACAGGAGCTAGAGCAGACTTGGACGCTGGTTGGCTGACCTGGGCTGGAGCAGACTGGGTGGCTGGTTGAATGACCTGGGCTGGAGCAGACTGAGAGGCTGGTAGATTGACCTGAGCTGGAGCACACTGTGCTGTAGCAGACTGGGAAGCAGGTAGGCTGACATGGGCTAGAGCAGACTGGGACGCTGGTTGGCTGATCTGGGCTGGAGCAGACTGGTAGGCTGGTGCAGTGTCATCAGGCTGTGTGGTGGAGGCCATGCTGGTCTCAGGTTCTGCTTGTGTTGTACCAAGCTGGTGGACATGTTCTCTAGATGCAGAGGACATAATGACTAGCTGCTGGTTGAGGGTATCAATGTACCTCTCTCTTTGTTCTAGCTCCTTTCTTGTTGTGCTCAGATGGTCTCTGAGGTCATCATTTGTCTGACTCAGTTTGTCCATTCTGCTTTCTAATTTAGCAATAGATGCTCTGCTCTCCTCCCTGAACTGTTTTATCTCTTCTTTTAGTTTCTGGACAGTGTCCTCCTCTTGAAGCTTGTTCTCTCTGAGTTCTATGACCTCTGCTTCGACGAGAGAGAGGGTGTTGTGGAAACGTTGCATAGCAGGTGTTCTTGGTGTTGTAGGCATGTCCTTGGCTCTGTCTGCTGCAGGTGAGGAAGGTAGAGGGACACTGAGGGCTTCTTGCTGGGTCACAGAGACCACTGGGGCCTGCTCTTCTCCATCTCCCTCCTTGATTTTTTCCTCAGTTTCTGAGATGCGTTCAGCCTCTGCTTTTAGGGTAGCAAACCTTTTCTCAAAAGCCTGGAGGCTTGAATCATTGCCTTGTATCAATACAGTTCCATTATTATATATGTTTACTGTTTGATACGTGTTGCTCTGGTCAGCTTCTTCAAAGATGCTGATCTGACATCCTTGGCTGATGCCTCTTTTTTGAGAAAGGGAAATGGTTACAAATAACCCTTTTCCATATGTGCCCTCGTTTGGTATTAAATATTAAATTTGCTCGTGTTTTGCAACTAGTAAGATCTGCAAACAGGCATTCATGGTTCTGTCCCATCAACAAACCTTTGAAACTTTTTCTTAGCTTTCTCTGTCTGGATATCTGGTGGGTAAACAATTTCCATAGCAACGCTGGTGATGTTGGCTACAATGTTGCAATAGAAGCCTACCTTTTCCAAAACAGCTTGTTTCTTGTATTCTTGTCTCTAGTGTCTTTAGAGGACTGTTTTACTTTGATGTCCTTTATCTTCTGTCTTTATTTTGTCTTTCTATTCTTCTGTTAACTAGCTTTGTTTTGTTTTAGCTAGCTAGCTTCTTTTAGGAGAGTCCCTAGCAACTGCTTAGCAACTGGTAAACAATTCCGCTAGCTAAGATAACTGAACAATTTTATGAAAAATAGTATCTTTTTCCAAAGCCTATCTTTTTCAATTGTTGCTTGTTTTGTCTCCTATTCAGTCTTGCAGTTTTCTTTAGCTTTTTTCCAATGTACTTCACTCTAAAAACCATGTAAATTTCAATATTTGTAGGAGCTCATTATTTCAGCTGCTGCTGCTCAATTTGGAATTCCGGAACTCTCCGTACCTCATAACAGGAAAACAAATGGCTTAGATTATTACCAGACCGTTTCTTCACATGTATTACCTGCTATTCTAAAGAGAGAATAATTCAACAGACAAATGCAGCCCCAAGATCAACCATGGTACTCAAATATTAATGTACAGTTACAACAATGATTCATGTGTGGTACAAGAGTTATGAGACAAAACGATGATACTCAAATATCCTTACGGACATATTATTTACAAAGCCTGTTTTCATATTCCTCATCAAAGCCTGTTAGCACATTCCATTACATACACACATCTGTCGTCTCTACAAAAAACACCAGAATTTAGCTATAAAAGCCCACTTTCTGCATTAATTACGTCTTTTGGAAGAAAATCAATTCATTTTTTTTTTCTCTCACGGTCAGTCAGAAATGTAATTTAGGATATTACACGGTAGGGTTCAAGTGTAGCTCAAATATCCAAGACCTTAGAACCTGCTCTCGTTCTCCCTCGTTCTCCCTCGCTATGCCTCGCTATCTTTTTGCTTTTTCTTTGTCAGCCCTGCAGGGGCGAAACACAATGAAACACCATGCTCATTTGCAATTGTCCCTTTCATGAGCCCATGTGTGTGTGTGTGTGTGTGTGTGTGTGTGTGTGTGTGTGTGTGTGTGTGTGTGTGTGTGTGTGTGTGTGTGTGTGTGTGTGTGTGTGTGTGTGTGTGTGTGTGTGTGTGTGTGTGTGTGTGTGTGTGTGTGTGTGTGTGTGTGACAAATGAGCTGAGTACAACGGGGGTAGACGTTACCGTGAAATGCTTGTGAATGATATAACGTTGCAGAGTTTGATGGTTATAACAGTAATACAAGAGAAATAAAATATACAGGGAGTACCAGACCAATGTGGAGCTATATACAGGGAGTACCAGATCAATGTGGAGCTATATACAGGGAGTACCAGTACCAGATCAATGTGGAGCTATATACAGGGAGTACCAGTACCAGATCAATGTGGAGCTATATACAGGGAGTACCAGTACCAGATCAATGTGGAGCTATATACAGGGAGTACCAGTACCAGATCAATGTGGAGCTATATACAGGGAGTACCAGTACCAGATCAATGTGGAGCTATATACAGGGAGTACCAGTACCCGAGATCAATGTGGAGCTATATACAGGGAGTACCAGAACAGTGTGGATCTATATACAGGGAGTACCAGATCAATGTGGAGCTATATACAGGGAGTACCAGATCAATGTGGATCTATATACAGGGAGTACCAGATCAATGTGGAGCTATATACAGGGAGAACCAGATCAATGTGGAGCTATATACAGGGAGTACCAGATCAATGAGGAGCTATATACAGGGAGTACCAGATCAATGTGTAGCTATATACAGGGAGAACCAGATCAATGTGGAGCTATATACAGGGAGTACCAGATCAATGAGGAGCTATATACAGGGAGTACCAGATCAATGTGTAGCTATATACAGGGAGTACCAGATCAATGTGTAGCTATATACAGGGAGAACCAGATCAATGTGGAGCTATATACAGGGAGTACCAGATCAATGAGGAGCTATATACAGGGAGTACCAGATCAATGTGTAGCTATATACAGGGAGTACCAGATCAATGTGTAGCTATATACAGGGAGTACCAGATCAATGTGTAGCTATATACAGGGAGTACCAGATCAATGTGGAGCTATATACAGGGAGTACCAGATCAATGTGTAGCTATATACAGGGAGTACCAGATCAATGTGTAGCTATATACAGGGAGTACCAGATCAATGTGGAGCTATATACAGGGAGTACCAGATCAATGTGGAGCTATATACAGGGAGTACCAGTACCAGATCAAGGTGGAGCTATATACAGGGAGTACCAGTACCAGATCAATGTGGAGCTATATACAGGGAGTACCAGTACCAGTTCAATATGGAGCTATATACAGGGAGTACCAGTACCAGATCAATGTGGAGCTATATACAGGGAGTACCAGTACCAGATCAATGTGGAGCTATATACAGGGAGTACCAAATCAATGTGGAGCTATATAAAGGGAGTACCAGATCAATGTGGAGCTATATACAGGGAGTACCAGATCAATGTGGAGCTATATACAGGGAGTACCAGATCACTGTGGCGCTATATACAGGACGTACCAGTACCAGATCAATGTGAAGCTATATACATGGAGTTCCAGATCAACGTGGAGCTATATACAGGGAGAGTACCAGTACCAGATCAATGTGGAGCTATATACAGGGAGTACCAGATCAATGTGTAGCTATATACAGGGAGTTCCAGATCAATGTGGAGCTATATACATTGAGTTCCAGACCAATGTGGAGCTATATACAGGGAGTACCAGTACCAGATCAATGTGGAGCTATATACAGGGAGTACCAGTACCAGATCAATGTGGAGCTATATACAGGGAGTACCAGATCAATGTGGAGCTATATACAGGGAGTACCAGATCAATCTGGAGCTATATACAGGGAGTACCAGATCAATGTGGAGCTATATACAGGGAGTATTAGATCAATGTGGAGCTCTATACAGGGAGTACCAGATCAATGTGGAGCTATATACAGGAGTACCAGTACCAGATCAATGTGGAGCTATATACAGGAGTACCAGTACCAGATCAATGTGGAGCTATATACAGGGAGTACCAGTACTAGATCAATGTGGAGCTATATACAGGGAGTACCAGATCAATGTGGAGCTATATACAGGGAGTACCAGATCAATGTGGAGCTATATACAGGGAGTACCAGTACCAGATCAATGTGGAGCTATATACAGGGAGTACCAGATCAATGTGGAGCTATATACATGGAGTACCAGATCAATGTGGAGCTATATACAGGAGTACCAGTACCAGATCAATGTGGAGCTATATACAGGGAGTACCAGATCAATGTCGAGCTATATACAGGGAGTACCAGATCAATGTGGAGCTATATACAGGGAGTACCTGTCACGATCGCTGACAGAAGTGGACCAAGGCACAGCATGCATGGTTGAGTTCATCATTTTTTAATTATAGAACTCACCAAAACAAAAGCAAGTGCAACAACCGTACCACAATGTGTAGCACAATGAAGATAAATATCCCACAACACAGGTGGGGACTGAACAACCTAAATAGGATTCCCAATTAGAGACAACGACTAACAGCTGCCTCTAATTGGGAACCCAAACCAAACCAACATAGAAATACAACAACATAGAGCAAACAAACCCCTGATCGCGTCCTGACCAAAACCACCATAAAGCAGCCAAAAGGGCTATCTATGGCCAGGACGTGACAGTACCAGTACCAGATCATTGTGCAGAGGTACTGCACAACAATACTGTCTTCAGATTGAAATACTGTCAAAAAATACTGTCTTCAGATTGAAATACTGAAAAAAATACTGTCTTCAGATTGAAATACTGTCAAAAAATACTGTTTTCAGATTGAAATACTGAAAAAAATACTGTCCGACTGATGATTTGTAATAGAATGTCATAGAACAAAATGTCTCTAAAAAAGTTTAGGAAAGTTTCTGCTTTAGCTCCCATTTACTCTGATGATTTAACTCACTGTGACTGATGTCACTTCCCATCTACTTCAATAGACTAGCCATTTGTGAATACACATCTATTCTCCTCTCCTTCATTTCTCTATATTATATACAGTTGAAGTGGGAGGTTTACATACACCTTAACCAAATACATTTGAACTCCGTTTTTCACAATTCCTGACATTTAATCCTAGTCAAAAATCCCTGTCTTAGGTCAGTTAGGATCACCACTTTATTTTAAGAATGTAAAATGTCAGAATAATAGTAGAGAGAATGATATCTTTCAGCATTTATTTCTTTCATCACATTCCCAGTGGGTTAGAAGTTTACATACACTCAGTTAGTATTTGGTAGCATTGCCTTTAAATTGTTTTACTTGGGTCAAAAGTTTTGGGTAGCATTCCACAAGCTTCCCACAATAAGTTGGGTGAATTTTGGCCCATTCCTCCTGACAGAGCTGGTGTAACTGAGTCAGGTTTGTAGGCCTCCTTGCTGCAACACACCTCAGTTCTGCTCACAAATGTTCTATATGATTGAGGTCAGGGCTTTGTGATGGCCACTCCAATACCTTGACTTTGTTGTCCTTAAGCCATTTTGCCACAACTTTAGAAGTATGCTTGGGGTCATTGTCCATTTGGAAGACTCATTTGCGACCAAGCTTTAACTTCCTGTGATGTCTTGAGATGTTGCTTCAATATATCCACATAATTTTCCTGCCTCATGATGAGGTGCACCAGTCCCTCCAGCAGCAAAGCACCCCCACAACATGATGCTGCCACCCCCATGCTTCACGGTTTGGATGGTGTTCTTCCCTCTTTTTCCTCCAAACATAACAATGGTCATTATGGGCAAACAGTTCTATTTTTGTTTCATCAGACCAGAGGACATTTCTCCAAAAAGTACAATCTTTGTCCCCATGTGCAGTTGCAAACCGTGGTCTGGCTTTTTTATGGTGGTTTTGGAGCAGTGGCTTCTTCCTTGCTGAGCGGCCTTTCAAGTTATGTTGATATAGGACTCGTTTTACTGTGGATATAGATACTTTTGTACCTGTATCCTTCCTGAGCGGTAAGACGGCTGCGTGGTCCCATCGTGTTTATAATTGCGTAGTAATGTTTGTACAGATGAACGTGGTACCTTCAGGCGTTTGGAAATTGCTCCCAATGATGAACCAGACTTGTGGAGGTCTACAACTTTTTTTCTGAGGTCTTGGCTGATTTCTTTTGATTTTCCCATGATGTCAAGTAAAGGAGGCACTGAGTTTGAAGGTGGGCCTTGAAATACATCCACAGGTAGACCTCCAACTGACTGAAACATTGTCAATTTACCAATCAGAAGCTTCTAAAGCCATGACATCATTTTCTGGAATTGTCCAATCTGTTTAAAAGCACAGTCAACTTAGTGTATGTTAACTTCTGACCCACTGGAAGAGACAGAGAGAGAGTTTGAGAGAAATAGAAAGAGAGACAGAGAGAGAGAGACAGAGAGAGGGAGAGAGAGAGAGAAACAGAGAGAGAGAGAGAGAGAGAGAGAGAGAGAGAGAGAGAGAGAGAGAGAGAGAGAGAGAGAGAGAGAGAGAGAGAGAGAGAGAGAAACAGAGAGAGAGAGAGAGAGAGAGAGAGAGAGAGAGAGAGAGAGAGAGAGAGAGAGAGAGAGAGAGAGATCATGATCAGATGAGCTCCTGCATTTTTCTTCATGTTCTTAAAAAATGATAGATTTAGAGTTAGATAAACTTGGATTTTTTTGTCAGGGACATATACAGGATGCTACCCTCTACAACATAACCACACCAAATCAAAACCTACAACCTGACTTTGGGCAGAACTACGGAATCACCTGGAAGGCTTACAACTACCAAAGATTATTATTCCAACTCTATACAGCAAATGCTCTGGAAAACAACAGAAACCTGAAAACACCATTCAACCTGGAACTGAGTGAGTCTGAAGCTGTATTATTTCCAAAAGCCAAGAAGAAAAAATACATTACATTACTTTATAAGGACTGAATGCTAAATTAAGGCTGCCAAGCTTGATACAACTTCAATTAGCACTGGCGTGTCAAGTGAGAGGTGTCAAAGCCCAACAATGGCAGGAGAGTCGCACAGTCTACTCCAACCACATGGAGAGGCCTTAGAAGCTGCCTCCCGCTGTTCAAAGGTAATTAAAATACACTACCCTGTGTATGTAAAGAATGATAAGGCAAGAAAAGATCACAAAATGAAGCTCCTTATGGAAAATCAAGATACACTTTTTGCTGACTATTATATAAATGGGAACATCAGCAACCTCATCTTCCACACAAACCATCCCCTGGCATGGCACAGTGCTATATTAACCAGACCATCCCCTGGCATGGCACAGTGCTATGTTAACCAGACCATCCCCTGGCATGGCACAGTGCTATATTAACCAGACCATCCCCTGGCATGGCACAGTGCTATGTTAACCAGACCATCCCCTGGCATGGCACTGTACTATATTAACCAGACCATCCCCTGGCACGGCACAGTGCTATATTAACCAGGCCATCCCCTGGCATGGCACAGTGCTATATTAACCAGACCATCCCCTGGCATGGCACAGTGCTATATTAACCAGCCCATCCCCTGGCACGGCACAGTGCTATATTAACCAGGCCATCCCCTGGCATGGCACAGTGCTATATTAACCAGACCATCCCCTGGCACGGCACAGTGCTATATTAACCAGACCATCCCCTGGCATGGCACAGTACTATATTAACCAGACCATCCCCTGGCATGGCACAGTGCTATATTAACCAGACCATCCCCTGACACAGTGCTATATTAACCAGACCATCCCCTGGCATGGCACAGTGCTATATTAACCAGACCATCCCCTGGCACGGCACAGTGCTATATTAACACAGACCATCCCCTCTGTTAAGAGAGGAGGTGTTAACGAGGGGTGGAAACTCAGTATATTAGACAACGAGGACTCAGTCAGCTAATATACATCTCTATAAGTCTGGAACAGTATTGGTACAGGGCACCCCAAGCAGTTTCAGCTGGACTTTCACCTAATCAAAGAATTACCCCACCAGGAGAAGCTCTCTCTTGAGAAAGATACCCCCACCCCGAGCGAGTCAGACCAGACCTCTTAATTATATCACCACACAGATGAGCAACCCCAAGTAGAAAGTCAACCTCCCAGGACAGAGTACTACTCCCTCATTGAAATGGATAAATTCACCCAGCTGGAGGTAAGGCAGGTGGAGCCGGAACAGCAGGTGATTACACTCCAGTCAGCACAGACCCAGACAACAGTCCAGCACAACAACACCCCCTCAACCAGACCCAGACAACAGTCCAGCACAACAACACCCCCTTCACCAGACCCAGACAACAGTCCAGCACGACAACACCCCCTTAACCAGACCCAGACAACAGTCCAGCACAACAACACCCCCTTAACCAGACAACAGTCCAGCACAACAACACCCCCTTAACCAGACCCAGACAACAGTCCAGCACAACAACACCCCCTTAACCAGACCCAGACAACAGTCCAGCACAACAACACCCCTTAACCAGACTCCAGACAACAGTCCAGCACAACAACACCCCCTTAACCAGACCCAGACTACAGTCCAGCACAACAACACCCCCTTAACCAGACCCAGACAACAGTCCACTACAACAACACCCCCTTAACCAGACCCGGAGAGCTGGAGGTGGAGAGAGACATATCTGCCCTCTGGACTGTGGTGAGACAACTTCAACAATATAAAAAGCAAGAGCAGGAGAAGAGCAGGAGAAGAGCAGAGCACTAGAGGAGAGGATCAGACTGCTGGAGGAGGGGAGAAGAACAGAGCACTAGAGGAGAGGATCAGACTGCTGGAGGAGAGGAGAAGAACAGAGCACTAGAGGAGAGGATCAGACTGCTGGAGGAGAGGAGAAGAACAGAGCACTAGAGGAGAGGATCAGACTGCTGGAGGAGGGGAGAAGAACAGAGCACTAGAGGAGAGGATCAGACTGCTGGAGGAAAGGAGAAGAACAGAGCACTAGAGGAGAGGATCAGACTGCTGGAGGAGGGGAGAAGAACAGAGCACTAGAGGAGAGGATCAGACTGCTGGAGGAGCAGGAGAAGAACAGAGCACTAGAGGAGAGGATCAGACTGCTGGAGGAGGGGAGAAGAACAGAGCACTAGAGGAGAGGATCAGACTGCTGGAGGAGGGGAGAAGAACAGAGCACTAGAGGAGAGGATCAGACTGCTGGAGGAGCAGGAGAAGAACAGAGCACTAGAGGAGAGGATCAGACTGCTGGAGGAGGGGAGAAGAACAGAGCACTAGAGGAGAGGATCAGACTGCTGGAGGAGAGGAGAAGAACAGAGCACTAGAGGAGAGGATCAGACTGCTGGAGGAGAGGAGAAGAACAGAGCACTAGAGGAGAGGATCAGACTGCTGGAGGAGGGGAGAAGAACAGAGCACTAGAGGAGAGGATCAGACTGCTGGAGGAGAGGAGAAGAACAGAGCACTAGAGGAGAGGATCAGACTGCTGGAGGAGGGGAGAAGAACAGAGCACTAGAGGAGAGGATCAGACTGCTGGAGGAGAGGAGAAGAACAGAGCACTAGAGGAGAGGATCAGACTGCTGGAGGAGCAGGAGAAGAACAGAGCACTAGAGGAGAGGATCAGACTGCTGGAGGAGAGGAGAAGAACAGAGCACTAGAGGAGAGGATCAGACTGCTGGAGGAGAGGAGAAGAACAGAGCACTAGGAGAGGATCAGACTGCTGGAGGAGAGGTTGAGGGGGATGGTGTGTGACAGAGAACAACCCACTAGAGAGGTGGAACCCCCCGCCCAGCGCAGAAGCCAGCAGAACAGCCCACCTCAGCTCCCGACAAAAGTCTCAACTCCACAGCAGAACAGTCCACACCAGACCCTGACCATAGCGTCGACATCACAGCAGAACAGACATATGAAGAACCCCAAGCCCAGGGGATCTTACCCTCTCTGAGCATCCCCCCGTCAGCCACCCTGATAGCCTTCCTGACAACCCCCTCCACACCCACTGAGGACATACACAAGACACAGATTGTACAGTCATTGCCAAACATTTTGAGAATGACCCAAATATTAATTTTAACAAAGTTTCCTGCCGCAGTTTGTATGATGGTGATTTGTATATACTCCAGAATGTCATGAAGAGTGATCAGATGAATTGCAATTAATTGCAAAGTCCCTCTTTGCCATGCAAATTAACTGAATCCCCCAAAAACATTTCCACTGCATTTCAGCCCTGCCACAAAAGGACCAGCTGACATCATGTCAGTGATTCTCTCGTTAACACAGGTGTGAGTGTTGACGAGGACAAGGCTGGAGATCACTCTGTCATGCTGATTGAGTTCGAATAACAGACTGGAAGCTTCAAAAGGAGGGTGGTGCTTGGAATCATTGTTCTTCCTCTGTCAAACATGGTTACCTGCAAGGAAACACGTGCCGTCATCATTTCTTTGCAAAAAAAGGGCTTCACAGGCAAGGATATTGCTGCCAGTAAGATTGCACCTAAACCAACCATTTATCGGATCGTCAAGAACTTCAAGGATAGCGGTTCAATTGTTGTGAAGAAGGCTTCAGGGCGCCCAAGAAAGTCCAGCAAGCGCCAGGAACGTCTCCTAAAGTTGATTCAGCTGCGGGATCGGGGCACCACCAGTACAAAGCTTGCTCAAGAATGGCAGCAGGCAGGTGTGAGTGCATCTGCACGCACAGTGAGACGAAGACTTTTGAAGGATGGCCTGGTGTCAAGAAGGGCGGCAAAGAAGCCACGTCTCTCCAGGAAAAACATCAGGGACAGACTGATATTCTGCAAAAGGTACAGGGATTGGACTGCTGAGGACTAGGGTAAAGTCATTTTCTCTGATGAATCCCCTTTCCGATTGTTTGGGGCATCCAGAAAAAAGCTTGTCCGGAGAAGACAAGGTTAGCGCTACCATCAGTCCTGTGTCATGCCAACAGTAAAGCATCCTGAGACCAGTCATGTGTGGGGTTGCTTCTCAGCCAAGGGAGTGGGCTCACTCACAATTTTGCCTAAGAACACAGCCATGAATAAAGAATGGTACCAACACATCCTCTGAGAGCAACTTCTCCCAACCATCCAGGGACAGTTTGGTGACAAACAATGCCTTTTCCAGCATGATGGAGCACCTTGCCATAAGGCAAAAGTGATAACTAAGTGGCTCTGGGAACAAAACATCGATATTTTGGGTCCGTGGCCAGGAAACTCCCCAGACCTTAATCCCACTGAGAACTTGTGGTCAATCCTCAAGAGGTGCGTGGACAAACAAAAACCCACAAATTCTGACAACTCCAAGCATTGATTATGCAAGAATGGGCTGCCATCAGTCAGGATGTGGCCCAGAAGTTAATTGACTGCATGCCAGCGCGGATTGCAGAGGTTTTGAAAAAGAAGGGTCAACACTGCAAATATTGACTCTTTGCATCAACTTCATGTAATTGTCAATAAAAGCCTTTGACACTTATGAAATGCTTGTAATTATACTTCAGTATTCCATAGTAACATCTGACAAAAATATCTAAAGACACTGAAGCAGCAAACTTTGTGGAAATTAATATTTGTGTCATTCTCAAAACTTTTGGCCACGACTGTATAGTGGAGGAGGTTTAGATGGAGACAGTATATAGTGGAGGAGGTTTAGATGGAGACAGTCTATAGTGGAGGAGGTGGAGATGGAGACAGTATATAGTGGAGGAGGTGGAGATGGAGACAGTATATAGTGGAGGAGGTGGAGATGGAGACAGTATATAGTGGAGGAGGTGGAGATGGAGACAGTATATAGTGGAGGAGGTATAGATGGAGACAGTATATAGTGGAGGAGGTGGAGATGGAGACAGTATATAGTGGAGGAGGGGGAGATGGAGACAGTATATAGTGGAGGAGGTGGAGATGGAGACAGTATATAGTGGAGGAGGTGGAGATGGAGACAGTATATAGTGGAGGAGGTATTAATGGAGACAGTCTATAGTGGAGGAGGTGGAGATGGAGACAGTATATAGTGGAGGAGGTGGAGATGGAGACAGTATATAGTGGAGGAGGTGGAGATGGAGACAGTATATAGTGGAGGAGGTGGAGATGGAGACAGTATATAGTGGAAGAGGTGGAGATGGAGACAGTATATAGTGGAAGAGGTGGAGATGGAGACAGTATATAGTGGAGGAGGTGGAGATGGAGACAGTATATAGTAGAGATGGAGACAGTATATAGTGGAGGAGGTGGAGATGGAGACAGTATATAGTGGAAGAGGTGGAGATGGAGACAGTATATAGTGGAAGAGGTGGAGATGGAGCCAGTATATAGTGGAGGAGGTGGAGATGGAGACAGTATATAGTGGAGATGGAGACAGTATATAGTGGAGGAGGTGGAGATGGAGACATTATTTATTGGAGGTGGTGGAGATGGAGACAGTATATAGTGGAGGAGGTGGATATGGAGATGGACACTATAGTGGAGGAGGTGGATATGGAGACAGTATATAGTGGACGAGGTGGAGATGGAGACAGTATATAGTGGAGGAGGTGGAGATGGAGACAGTATATAGTGGAGGAGGTGGAGATGGAGACAGTCTATAGTGGAGGAGGTGGAGATGGAGACAGTATATAGTGGAGGAGGTGGAGATGGAGACAGTATATAGTGGAAGAGGTGGAGATGGAGACAGTATATAGTGGAGGAGGTGGAGATGGAGACAGTATATAGTGGAGATGGAGACATTATATATTGGAGGAGGTGGAGATGGAGACAGTATATAGTGGAGGAGGTGGATATGGAGATGGACACTATAGTGGAGGAGGTGGATATGGAGACAGTATATAGTGGAGGAGGTGGAGATGGAGACAGTATATAGTGGAGGTGGAGATGGAGACAGTATATAGTGGAGGAGGTGGAGATGGAGACAGTATATAGTGGAAGAGGTGGAGATGGAGACAGTATATAGTGGAGGAGGTGGAGATGGAGACAGTATATAGTGGAGATGGAGACAGTATATAGTGGAGGAGGTGGAGATGGAGACAGTATATAGTGGAGGAGGTGGAGATGGAGACAGTATATAGTGGAGGAGGTGTAGATGGAGACAGTATATAGTGGAGGTGGAGATGGAGACAGTATATAGTGGAGGAGGTGGAGATGGAGACAGTATATAGTGGAGGAGGTGGAGATGGAGACAGTATATAGTGGAGGAGGTGGAGATGGAGACAGTATATATTGGAGGAGGTGGAGATGGAGACAGTATATAGTGGAGGAGGTGGAGATGGAGACTGTATAATATAGTGGAGGAGGTGGAGATGGAGACAGTATATAGTGGAGGAGGTGGAGATGGAGACAGTATATAGTGGAGGAGGTGGAGACAGTACATAGACAACCCATCCCTCTCTCTCATCCCTCTCTCTCTCTCATCTCTCTCTCTCATCTCTCTCTCATCCCTCTCTCTCATCTCTCTCTCTCATCCCTCTCTCTCATCCCTCTCTCATCTCTCTCTCTCATCTCTCTCTCATCTCTCATCCCTCTCTCTCATCCCTCTCTCTCTCTCATCTCTCTCTCTCATCTCTCTCTCATCTCTCTCTCTCTCTCTCTCTCTCTCTCTCTCTCTCTCTCTCTCTCTCTCTCTCTCTCTCTCTCTCTCTCTCTCTCTCATCTCTCTCTCTCATCCCTCTCTCTCATCCCTCTCTCTCTCTCATTTCTCTCTCTCATCTCTCTCTCTCATCCCTCTCTCTCATCCCTCTCTCTCATCCCTCTCTCTCATCTCTCATCTCTCTCATTCCTCTCTCTCATCTCTCATCTCTCTCACCCCTCTCTCTCATCCCTCTCTCTCACCCCTCTCTCTCATCCCTCTCTCTCATCTCTCTCTCTCATCCCTCTCTCTCATCCCTCTCTCTCACCCCTCTCTCTCACCCCTCTCTCTCATCCCTCTCTCTCATCACTCTCTCTCAGGCAGGGCTCTAAAGTGAGATCATTTTGGTCATATATGCTCCTAAATATGTTGATGTGTGACCTGGAATTTGGGAGCACCAGTGCGCCTAGTAAATGTTTTACCCAGATAATTGTTGTAACGGTACAACTTTGCTGTACCGCAGCCTGAGTGCCTTAGAGAATACACTGAGCTCAGATTTGTTGTGTTCTTTTAAAAAAATGTCTCTGTCCCTTTGTCTTTATCTCCATCTGTCCCACACTCAATTTCAATTTCAATTTAACGGGCTTCATTGGCATGGGAAACATATGTTTACATTGTCGAAGCAAGTGACAAAGATAATAAACACTCAAACAATACAATACACTTACAAAAGTTCCAAAATAATAAAGACATTTCAGATGTCATATTATGTCCATATACAGTGTGGTAACGATGTGCAAATAGTTAAAGTACAAAATGGAAAATAAATAAACATAAATATGGGTTGTATTTACAACAGTGTTTGTTCTTCACTGGTTGCCCTTTTCTTGTGGCAACAGGTCACACATCTTGCTGCTGTGATGGAACACTGTGGTATTTCCTTAATTTTAGGTCAGTCACTCTTTCTCTCTCTCCCTTCATGTCTCTCTCTCTGTCTCCATTCTTCTCTTTCATCCCTTTATTAAAGCAACGTGAGGGATCTCGAGATATGGTGCCCGGCGTCCCTGTGTTATTGTCATTCAAATCCTGTTCATGAACTTCTAATTGTGTAGAACAGAATGATTGAAGGCTAGCCTAGCTAGCTCTGACAGCACTGAGACACAAGCAGCATCAACAATCTGTACAGAGCACATCTCAGCATTCACAGTTGTGAACGACCGTGTTTGAGGCGTGCGTGTGTTTGTATGAGTGTGTGTGTGTATCATATGCAGGTGGGGTAATCTAAAGGCCTAAAGATTACGGCACTCTCCCTACATAATCTGGGCCCTGGTCAGAAGTAGTGCCGTTTGGGATGAAGTCTAGAACTGGGTTCAGGGTGTAAACTGTTCAGTTGATTTCAGGCTGATGTTCATAAACGGTAGCGGCTGAAGATGTGATTTAGCAAGGTGATTGTCTCAATGTATGAGGGAAAGCATGCCTTTAGGTAGTTAGACTGCAAAACGCTGAACGACAGTGTTGTTATAGTAACTGTTATTTAGAGTGTAGTCATAGGGATATGGACTGTTCTAGTGTTGTTATAGTAACTGTTATTTAGAGTGTAGTCATAGGGACATGGACTGTTCTAGTGTTGTTATAGTAACTGTTATTTAGAGTGTAGTCATAGGGATATGGACTGTTCTAGTGTTGTTATAGTAACTGTTATTTAGAGTGTAGTCATAGGGACATGGACTGTTCTAGTGTTGTTATAGTAACTGTTATTTAGAGTGTAGTCATAGGGATATGGACTGTTCTAGTGTTGTTATAGTAACTGTTATTTGGAGTGTAGTCATAGGGATATGGACTGTTCTAGTGTTGTTATAGTAACTGTTATTTAGAGTGTAGTCATATGGACATGGACTGTTCTAGTGTTGTTATAGTAACTGTTATTTAGAGTGTAGTCATAGGGATATGGACTGTTCTAGTGTTGTTATAGTAACTGTTATTTAGAGTGTAGTCATAGGGATATGGACTGTTCTAGTGTTGTTATAGTAACTGTTATTTAGAGTGTAGTCATAGCGACATGGACTGTTCTAGTGTTGTTATAGTAACTGTTATTTAGAGTGTAGTCATAGGGACATGGACTGTTCTAGTGTTGTTATAGTAACTGTTATTTAGAGTGTAGTCATATGGATATGGACTGTTCTAGTGTTGTTATAGTAACTGTTATTTAGAGTGTAGTCATAGGGATATGGACTGTTCTAGTGTTGTTATAGTAACTGTTATTTAGAGTGTAGTCATATGGATATGGACTGTTCTAGTGTTGTTATAGTAACTGTTATTTAGAGTGTAGTCATAGGGACATGGACTGTTCTAGTGTTGTTATAGTAACTGTTATTTAGAGTGTAGTCATAGGGATATGGACTGTTCTAGTGTTGTTATAGTAACTGTTATTTAGAGTGTAGTCATAGGGACATGGACTGTTCTAGTGTTGTTATAGTAACTGTTATTTAGAGTGTAGTCATAGGGACATGGACTGTTCTAGTGTTGTTATAGTAACTGTTATTTAGAGTGTAGTCATAGGGACATGGACTGTTCTAGTGTTGTTATAGTAACTGTTATTTAGAGTGTAGTCATAGGGACATGGACTGTTCTAGTGTTGTTATAGTAACTGTTATTTAGAGTGTAGACATAGGGACATGGACTGTTCTAGTGTTGTTATAGTAACTGTTATTTAGAGTGTAGTCATAGGGACATGGACTGTTCTAGTGTTGTTATAGTAACTGTTATTTAGAGTGTAGTCATAGGGACATGGACTGTTCTAGTGTTGTTATAGTAACTGTTATTTAGAGTGTAGTCATAGGGACATGGACTGTTCTAGTGTTGTTATAGTAACTGTTATTTAGAGTGTAGTCATAGGGATATGGACTGTTCGAGTGTTGTTATAGTAACTGTTATTTAGAGTGTAGTCATAGGGACATGGACTATTCTAGTGTTGTTATAGTAACTGTTATTTAGAGTGTAGTCATAGCGACATGGACTGTTCTAGTGTTGTTATAGTAACTGTTATTTAGAGTGTAGTCATAGGGACATGGACTGTTCTAGTGTTGTTATAGTAACTGTTATTTAGAGTGTAGACATAGGGACATGGACTGTTCTAGTGTTGTTATAGTAACTGTTATTTAGAGTGTAGTCATAGGGACATGGACTGTTCTAGTGTTGTTATAGTAACTGTTATTTAGAGTGTAGTCATAGGGACATGGACTGTTCTAGTGTTGTTATAGTAACTGTTATTTAGAGTGTAGTCATAGGGATATGGACTGTTCTAGTGTTGTTATAGTAACTGTTATTTAGAGTGTAGTCATAGGGACATGGACTATTCTAGTGTTGTTATAGTAACTGTTATTTAGAGTGTAGTCATAGCGACATGGACTGTTCTAGTGTTGTTATAGTAACTGTTATTTAGAGTGTAGTCATAGGGACATGGACTGTTCTAGTGTTGTTATAGTAACTGTTATTTAGAGTGTAGACATAGGGACATGGACTGTTCTAGTGTTGTTATAGTAACTGTTATTTAGAGTGTAGTCATAGCGACATGGACTGTTCTAGTGTTGTTATAGTAACTGTTATTTAGAGTGTAGTCATAGGGACATGGACTGTTCTAGTGTTGTTATAGTAACTGTTATTTAGAGTGTAGTCATAGGGACATGGACTGTTCTAGTGTTGTTATAGTAACTGTTATTTAGAGTGTAGTCATAGGGATATGGACTGTTCTAGTGTTGTTATAGTAACTGTTATTTGGAGTGTAGTCATAGGGATATGGACTGTTCTAGTGTTGTTATAGTAACTGTTATTTAGAGTGTAGTCATATGGACATGGACTGTTCTAGTGTTGTTATAGTAACTGTTATTTAGAGTGTAGTCATAGGGATATGGACTGTTCTAGTGTTGTTATAGTAACTGTTATTTAGAGTGTAGTCATAGGGATATGGACTGTTCTAGTGTTGTTATAGTAACTGTTATTTAGAGTGTAGTCATAGCGACATGGACTGTTCTAGTGTTGTTATAGTAACTGTTATTTAGAGTGTAGTCATAGGGACATGGACTGTTCTAGTGTTGTTATAGTAACTGTTATTTAGAGTGTAGTCATATGGATATGGACTGTTCTAGTGTTGTTATAGTAACTGTTATTTAGAGTGTAGTCATAGGGATATGGACTGTTCTAGTGTTGTTATAGTAACTGTTATTTAGAGTGTAGTCATATGGATATGGACTGTTCTAGTGTTGTTATAGTAACTGTTATTTAGAGTGTAGTCATAGGGACATGGACTGTTCTAGTGTTGTTATAGTAACTGTTATTTAGAGTGTAGTCATAGGGATATGGACTGTTCTAGTGTTGTTATAGTAACTGTTATTTAGAGTGTAGTCATAGGGACATGGACTGTTCTAGTGTTGTTATAGTAACTGTTATTTAGAGTGTAGTCATAGGGACATGGACTGTTCTAGTGTTGTTATAGTAACTGTTATTTAGAGTGTAGTCATAGGGACATGGACTGTTCTAGTGTTGTTATAGTAACTGTTATTTAGGAGAGTGTAGTCATAGGGACATGGACTGTTCTAGTGTTGTTATAGTAACTGTTATTTAGAGTGTAGACATAGGGACATGGACTGTTCTAGTGTTGTTATAGTAACTGTTATTTAGAGTGTAGTCATAGGGACATGGACTGTTCTAGTGTTGTTATAGTAACTGTTATTTAGAGTGTAGTCATAGGGACATGGACTGTTCTAGTGTTGTTATAGTAACTGTTATTTAGAGTGTAGTCATAGGGACATGGACTGTTCTAGTGTTGTTATAGTAACTGTTATTTAGAGTGTAGTCATAGGGATATGGACTGTTCGAGTGTTGTTATAGTAACTGTTATTTAGAGTGTAGTCATAGGGACATGGACTATTCTAGTGTTGTTATAGTAACTGTTATTTAGAGTGTAGTCATAGCGACATGGACTGTTCTAGTGTTGTTATAGTAACTGTTATTTAGAGTGTAGTCATAGGGACATGGACTGTTCTAGTGTTGTTATAGTAACTGTTATTTAGAGTGTAGACATAGGGACATGGACTGTTCTAGTGTTGTTATAGTAACTGTTATTTAGAGTGTAGTCATAGGGACATGGACTGTTCTAGTGTTGTTATAGTAACTGTTATTTAGAGTGTAGTCATAGGGACATGGACTGTTCTAGTGTTGTTATAGTAACTGTTATTTAGAGTGTAGTCATAGGGATATGGACTGTTCTAGTGTTGTTATAGTAACTGTTATTTAGAGTGTAGTCATAGGGACATGGACTATTCTAGTGTTGTTATAGTAACTGTTATTTAGAGTGTAGTCATAGCGACATGGACTGTTCTAGTGTTGTTATAGTAACTGTTATTTAGAGTGTAGTCATAGGGACATGGACTGTTCTAGTGTTGTTATAGTAACTGTTATTTAGAGTGTAGACATAGGGACATGGACTGTTCTAGTGTTGTTATAGTAACTGTTATTTAGAGTGTAGTCATAGCGACATGGACTGTTCTAGTGTTGTTATAGTAACTGTTATTTAGAGTGTAGTCATAGGGACATGGACTGTTCTAGTGTTGTTATAGTAACTGTTATTTAGAGTGTAGACATAGGGACATGGACTGTTCTAGTGTTGTTATAGTAACTGTTATTTAGAGTGTAGTCATAGGGACATGGACTGTTCTAGTGTTGTTATAGTAACTGTTATTTAGAGTGTAGTCATAGGGACATGGACTGTTCTAGTGTTGTTATAGTAACTGTTATTTAGAGTGTAGTCATAGGGACATGGACTGTTCTAGTGTTGTTATAGTAACTGTTATTTAGAGTGTAGTCATAGGGACATGGACTGTTCTAGTGTTGTTATAGTAACTGTTATTTAGAGTGTAGTCATAGGGACATGGACTGTTCTAGTGTTGTTATAGTAACTGTTATTTAGAGTGTAGTAATAAGGATATGGCCTGTTTTAGTGTTGTTATAGTAACTGTTATTTAGAGTGTAGTCATAGGGACATGGACTGTTCTAGTGTTGTTATAGTAACTGTTATTTAGAGTGTAGTCATAGGGACATGGACTGTTCTAGTGTTGTTATAGTAACTGTTATTTAGAGTGTAGTAATAAGGATATGGCCTGTTCTAGTGTTGTTATAGTAACTGTTATTTAGAGTGTAGTCATAGGGACATGGACTGTTCTAGTGTTGTTATAGTAACTGTTATTTAGAGTGTAGTCATAGGGACATGGACTGTTCTAGTGTTGTTATAGTAACTGTTATTTAGAGTGTAGTAATAAGGATATGGCCTGTTCTAGTGTTGTTATAGTAACTGTTATTTAGAGTTATTCACAATGATCACACATGGTGTTTTTTTTTTTTTTTTTCTTGGTGTGGATAGTGATGTACTGTGTTTCCAGGTGTCCGTCTGAGTGTATTATATACAGTATCGAACGGAGATTCGTTGGTTCGGACGCTGATGGACAGAAGAGTCCTTTTGCAGTTATAGGACACATCCCAAATGGCTCCGCTTTCCCTACGTAGAGCACCTACGGCCCTGGTCAAAGGCAGTACACTAAATAGGAAATAAAGGGACCTTTGGGATGTGGACATAAAGATCACTCGACGTCAGTCCTGCTGGGACTGGTGTCAGGAGTCAGAGACAGGGGTTAACCTTAACCACAGATCTAGAATCAGATTACCCTACACCACCAACCTAACACCTTTATACTATTGGGTGGATGAAAGGATGACTGACCATGTTAGGGGAATGGGAAGACGGTTTAGGGTGACGGTTTCTTGGACCTACGTGCTTGTGGAGTAAGGATGGGTTTACACAATCTTTTGACCAATCAGATCAGGTCTTTTGCCGGTAATTGAACAAAAGATCAGAATTTAACAGCCTTAGTGTTCAGCCTGTGTAAACGCAGCCTTGGTGTTCTTCCTGTTTAAACGCAGCCTTAGTGTTCAGCCTGTGTAAACGCAGCCTTAGTGTTCTGCCTGTGTAAACGCAGCCTTAGTGTTCTGCCTGTGTAAACGCAGCCTTGGTGTTCTGCCTGTGTAAACGCAGCCTTGGTGTTGTTGTGCAGAGGTTTTATAGTTCACGTTGGGAAGACAAACACAGAACTCCCTCAGTTATACATCAATCATGTACTGATGTTAAAAGACTTTAGCAAAAAATAGATCTAGATAGTTATATGCCTGTACCTTACTTCAGTATGTTGTCCCCTGAGTGTACTGGTATCAGTCAGTTAGACCACAGGGCTGTAGAGTATATAACCTTTACATTTCCCTGTCTCCTATCGTGACCCCCCTTCTGACCCTGCCATGACCCCCGTAACCTCTGACATTGGCAGTGTGCTGCAGAGGGGGCAATATCAAGTCAATCCATGGGTCCAACGGTGACCAATCAAAACAAAGCTCTTTGGGTTGTTGCAGGAATACAACCTCATGATATACTGGAGTATTACAGTACCTTCTACCTCACTGACACAGGAATACAACCTCATGATATACTGGAGTATTACAGTACCTTCTACCTCACTGACACAGGAATACAACCTCATGATATACTGGAGTATTACAGTACCTTCTACCTCACTGACACAGGAATACAACCTCATGATATACTGGAGTATTACAGTACCTTCTACCTCACTGACACAGGAATACAACCTCATGATATACTGGAGTATTACAGTACCTTCTACCTCACTGACACAGGAATACAACCACATGATATACTGGAGTATTACAGTACCTTCTACCTCACTGACACAGGAATACAACCTCATGATATACTGGAGTATTACAGTACCTTCTACCTCACTGACACAGGAATACAACCTCATGATATACTGGAGTATTACAGTACCTTCTACCTCACTGACACAGGAATACAACCTCATGATATACTGGAGTATTACAGTACCTTCTACCTCACTGACACAGGAATACAACCTCATGATATACTGGAGTATTACAGTACCTTCTACCTCACTGACACAGGAATACAACCTCATGATATACTGGAGTATTACAGTACCTTCTACCTCACTGACACAGGAATACAACCTCATGATATACTGGAGTATTACAGTACCTTCTACCTCACTGACACAGGAATACAACCACATGATATACTGGAGTATTACAGTACCTTCTACCTCACTGACACAGGAATACAACCTCATGATATACTGGAGTATTACAGTACCTTCTACCTCACTGACACAGGAATACAACCTCATGATATACTGGAGTATTACAGTACCTTCTACCTCACTGACACAGGAATACAACCTCATGATATACTGGAGTATTACAGTACCTTCTACCTCACTGACACAGGAATACAACCTCATGATATACTGGAGTATTACAGTACCTTCTACCTCACTGACACAGGAATACAACCACATGATATACTGGAGTATTACAGTACCTTCTACCTCACTGACACAGGAATACAACCTCATGATATACTGGAGTATTACAGTACCTTCTACCTCACTGACACAGGAATACAACCTCATGATATACTGGAGTATTACAGTACCTTCTACCTCACTGACACAGGAATACAACCTCATGATATACTGGAGTATTACAGTACCTTCTACCTCACTGACACAGGAATACAACCTCATGATATACTGGAGTATTACAGTACCTTCTACCTCACTGACACAGGAATACAACCTCATGATATACTGGAGTATTACAGTACCTTCTACCTCACTGACACAGGAATACAACCTCATGATATACTGGAGTATTACAGTACCTTCTACCTCACTGACACAGGAATACAACCTCATGATATACTGGAGTATTACAGTACCTTCTACCTCACTGACACAGGAATACAACCTCATGATATACTGGAGTATTACAGTACCTTCTACCTCACTGACACAGGAATACAACCTCATGATATACTGGAGTATTACAGTACCTTCTACCTCACTGACACAGGAATACAACCACATGATATACTGGAGTATTACAGTACCTTCTACCTCACTGACACAGGAATACAACCTCATGATATACTGGAGTATTACAGTACCTTCTACCTCACTGACACAGGAATACAACCTCATGATATACTGGAGTATTACAGTACCTTCTACCTCACTGACACAGGAATACAACCTCATGATATACTGGAGTATTACAGTACCTTCTACCTCACTGACACGGCTCAAGGCCTGAAGGAAGGGAGGAAGAAAGGAAGCGTGAGCCAGACGTTTTCTAGACACAGACCAGCGTCCATGTCGTTAAGTGGTCCCTAGGAGTGTGTCCCTTTGTGTATGGCTTGTGTGTGTGTGTGTGTGTGTGTGTGTGTGTTCTCTCAGGTCCAATGCATAGTTCACGGAGTTCAACACAGGGCTGTTTACATGGGGCAGACGAGAGAGAGAGATGAGAGAGAAAAGCGAGACAAAAAGGGATAGAGAGAGATATGAAGAAAGAGAGAGAATCCACCTGGATTCTTCAATTACATTGAATCAACTACAGGACAAAATACAAACCCAGTGTTGATGGTATCCTACGTGAAATTATAAAATATACAGACCACAATATCCTACTGGGTATATGTTAACGCATATCCCACAATAGTTATTGGGGTCAAATTTGTCTCTAGTTTTGTGGATTGGGGCGATCAGTCCTTGGTTCCACATATTGGGGAAGAGCTGAGGATCACGTTAAAAGAATTCTTCAGGACTGGTGGGTCCCCCCGAGGGACGGTTGAGCTAACGTAGGCTAATGCGATTAGCATGAGGTTGTAAGTAACAAGAACATTTCCCGGGAGATAGACATATCTGAAATTGGCAGAAAGCTTAAATTCTTGTTAATTTAACTGCACTGTCCAATTTACGGTAGCTATTACAGTGAAAGAATACCATGCTATTGTTTGAAGAGAGTGCACAGTTTTGAACATGAAAAGTTACTAATAAACAAATTAGGCACATTTGGACAGTCTTGATACAACATTTTGAACAGAAATGCAATGGTTCATTGGATCAGTCAGAAACTTTGCACATACAGTTGAAGTCAGAAGTTTACATACACTTAAACATTACAAAATCCATGTACACAAACAACACGTGTGCCGTTAAAATTGGCAAAAAACACACATTTCTTTCCACATGGCTGTGGCTAAAGCCCCACCCTGTTCAACATATATACAGTTGAAGTCGGAAGTTTACATACACTTAGGTTGGAGTCATTAAAACTAATTTTTCAACCACTCCACACATTTCTTGTTAACAAACTATAGTTTTGTCAAGTCAGTTAGGACATCTACTTTGTGCATGACACAAGTACTTTTTCCAACAATTGTTTACAGACAGATTATTTCACTTATGTGTGTCAGAAGTTGACTGTCCCTCTAAACAGTTTGAAGCTTTAGAAGCTTCTGATAGGCTAATTGACATAATTTGAGTCAATTGGAGGTATACCTGTGGATTTATTTCAAGGCCTACCTTCAAACTCAGTGCCTCTTTGCCTGACATCATGGGAAAATCAAAAGAAATCAGCCAAGACCTCAGAAAAAACATTGTAGACCTCCACAAGTCTGGTTCATCCTTGGGAGCAATTTCCAAACGCCTGAAGGTACCACGTTCATCTGTACAAACAATTTTACGTAAGTATAAACACGATGGGACCACGCAGCCATCATACCGCTCAGGAAGGAGACGCGTTCTGTCTCCTAGAGATGAACGTACTTTGGTGCAAAAAGTGCAAATCAATCCCAGAACAACAGCAAAGGACCTTGTGAAGATGCTGGAGGAAACATGTACAAAAGTATCTATATCCACAGTAAAACAAGTCCTTTTTCGACATAACCTGAAAGGCCGCTCAGCAAAGAAGAAGCCACTGCTCCAAAACCGCCATAAAAAAGCCTGACTATGGTTTTCAACTGCACATGGGGGCAAAGATCGTACCTTTTGAAGAAATGTCCTCTGGTCTAATGAAACAAAAATATAACTGTTTGGCCATAATGACCATCGTTATGATTGGAGGAAAAAGGGGGAGGCTTGCAAGCCAAAGAACACCATCCCAACCATGAAGCACGGGGGTGACAGCATCATGTTGTGGGGGTGCTTTGCTGCAGGAGGGACTGAAGCACTTCACAAAGTAGATGGCATCATGAGGTAGGAAAATTATGTGGACATATTGAACCAAGGAGGCCTACAAACCTGACTCAGTTACACCAGCTCTGTCAGGAGGAGGGCAAAAATTCACCTAACCTATTGTGGCAAGCTTGTGGAAGGCTACCCGAAACGTTTGACCCAAGTTAAACAATTTAAAGGCAATGCTACCAAATACTAATTGAGTGTATGTAAACTTCTGACCCACTGGGAATGTGATGAAAGAAATAAAAGCTAAAATAAATACAAACAAAGTGGTGGTCCTAACTGATCTAAGAAAGGAAATGTTTACTACGATTAAATGTCAGGAATTGTGGAAAAACTGAGGCTAAGGTGTATGTAAACTTCCCGACTTCAACTGTACATCTAGTGGCCAAAATCAACATTTTACTTGGGGTGGAATAATACATTATGGCCTATCTCTTATATTACTTTCTCTTGCATTTCAAATATAGTACAAAAAATATATTTTTAAAAAATATATATTTTTTACTTTGTATTATCTCTTACCAGATCTACTGTGTTATATTCTCCTACATATATTTCACATTTCCACAAACTCCACAAAGTGTTTCCTTTCAAATGGTACCAAAAATATGCATATCCTTGCACAGAGAGAGACAGAAAGAGACAGAGAGAGACAGATAGACAGAGAGAGAGAGAGAGAGAGAGAGAGAGAGAGAGAGAGAGAGAGAGAGAGAGAGAGAGAGATAAACAGAGGTAGAGAGACAGAGAGAGACAGAGAGACACAGAGATACAGAGAGAGAGAGAGAGAGAGAGACAGAAAGAGACAGAGAGAGACAGATAGACAGAGGGAGAGAGAGAGAGATAAACAGAGGGAGAGAGGGAGAGAGAGACAGAGAGAGACAGAGAGACAGAGAGACAGAGACAGACAGATAGACAGAGGGAGAGAGAGACAGAGAGAGGGAGACGTCAGAAGGTGTTTTTATATTTCTAGTCTACAATGTCACAGGTACTCATACACACACTGATGGCAACCCGCTGGTGGATTAATGATTTCCCAGGGTGCACCTCTCTCTATGTGAAGGTTAACCCTGTTTTTTTTTTTACAGGGAAGACCTTTCGCCTTTATACACACACCTTTCATCTTCCTCTCTCTCATCCTCTGTCTCCTTCTCTGTCTCCTTCTCTGTCTCCTTCTCTGTCTCCTTCTCTGTCTCCATCTCTGTCTCCATCTCTGTCTCCTTCTCTGTCTCCTTCTCTGTCTCCTTCTCTGTCTCCTTCTCTGTCTCCTTCTCTGTCTCCATCTCTGTCTCCTTCTCTTTCTCCTTCTCTGTCTCCTTCTCTGTCTCCTTCTCTGTCTCCTTCTCTGTCTCCTTCTCTTTCTCCTTCTCTGTCTCCATCTCTGTCTCCTTCTCTGTCTCCATCTCTGTCTCCTTCTCTGTCTCCTTCTCTGTCTCCTTCTCTGTCTCCTTCTCTTTCTCCTTCTCTGTCTCCATCTCTGTCTCCTTCTCTTTCTCCTTCTCTGTCTCCTTCTCTTTCTCCATCTCTGTCTCCTTCTCTTTCTCCTTCTCTGTCTCCTTCTCTGTCTCCTTCTCTGTCTCCTTCTCTGTCTCCATCTCTGTCTCCTTCTCTGTCTCCATCTCTGTCTCCTTCTCTTTCTCCTTCTCTGTCTCCTTCTCTTTCTCCATCTCTGTCTCCTTCTCTTTCTCCTTCTCTGTCTCCTTCTCTGTCTCCTTCTCTGTCTCCTTCTCTGTCTCCATCTCTGTCTCCTTCTCTGTCTCCATCTCTGTCTCCTTCTCTGTCTCCTTCTCTGTCTCCTTCTCTGTCTCCTTCTCTGTCTCCTTCTCTGTCTCCATCTCTGTCTCCTTCTCTTTCTCCTTCTCTGTCTCCTTCTCTGTCTCCTTCTCTGTCTCCTTCTCTTTCTCCTTCTCTGTCTCCATCTCTGTCTCCTTCTCTTTCTCCTTCTCTGTCTCCTTCTCTGTCTCACTCTCTCCTCCTTCGTTTTGTTCCTCTTTTTCAAGCTCTTTCCTTCTCTGTCTGTCCATCTGGGAGAGAAAGGATGTTAGCATTTTGTTGTCACTAGGCTAATCGAAAGCTCAGAAAGTTCTCTGCCTCAATGTTGCCATGCTTGTTTCCTTGGCAACAGTTTATCAAAGCCATTCTCTTTCTCTCCATCTCTTTCTTTCTCTTTTCTCTAGCTCTCTTCCTCGCGGTCTCTTTCCCAATCTTTCTATCTCTCTCTTTGGTGTGATGCAACGCCACCATGGATAGTGTCAATGGTTACAGTAGACACTAGATTAGAGGGTTTAGTGTGTAGTGTGAGGTTCTGAGCTATAACCACTGAGCTGAGACTTCTGTTACTATAGTGTGAAAATAAAGGTTTTGGCTGATGTCCAAACTGAGAAGATGTGTCCTCGCCTCTGTGCTTGTTCACTATTTCCCTTGAAAGGGATCATCCCTGTCATGTAACCTAGGGGAAGTGAAGAGTGTGAAACGGATGTAGTGGAGGTTGAATGTCTCATGGATTTGAGTTCAGCTGCATGCATTAACAGCATATTAACAACGGTATGCTATTCCATCTATGACTTCAAGCAACCAATAAATGCTATGCTACTACTTCCAGTATTATTACTGATACTACTTCCTGTATTATTATTGATACTACTTCCTGTATTATTATTATTGATACTACTTCCTGTATTATTATTAATACTACTTCCTGTATTATTATTGATACTACTTCCCTGTTAATGTACTCACAGACATCCCACACAAAGTTCAACCTTCAATAGTTTCTCTTTCACACAGCATAACAATAATTATAATAACCTCACATTATCATCTTAACCTGCATAATAATAATAATTATAATAACCTCACATTATCATCTTAACCTGAATAATAATAATAATAATAATAACCTCACATTATCATCTTAACCTGAATAATAATTATAATAACCTCACATTATCATCTTAACCTGCATAATAATAATAATAATAATAACCTCACATTATCATCTTAACCTGAATAATAATAATAATAACCTCAAATTATCATCTTAACCTGCATAATAAAAATAATAATAATAATAATAATAATAATAACCTCACATTATCATCTTAACCTGCATAATAGTAATAAACTCACATTATCATCTTAACCTGAATAATAATAATAATTATAATAACCTCACATTATCATCTTAACCTGAATAATAATAATAATAATAATAATAATAATAGTAATGACCTCACATTATCATCTTAACCTGCATAATAATAATAAACTCACATTATCATCTTAAACTGCACTTAACCTCACGTTATGCAGACACAAACTTCTGTACTTTATGCTAACCAACCTCTCCTCGCCCCGCCCCTCCCCCTCCCTCTCTCTCTCCCTCTCTCTCTCTCTCTAGGTGGTGGAAGTTGATGCTGTCGTGTGGGTGTCGAGCTGAGAGGCCCTGGTTGATGCAGTGAAGAGCTCTATAAGGACAAACACAAGAAACAGTAAGAACGAGAGAGAAAAGAGAGGAGGGGGGAAGAGAGGAGGGGGGAAGAGAGGGACAACCACAGCTGAGACCAAGATACCATGGAGACCTGGCATATGGGCAGAAAGAGGTAGAGAGAGAGAGAGAGAGAGAGAGAGAGAGAGAGAGAGAGAGAGAGAGAGAGAGAGAGAGAGAGAGAGAGAGAGAGAGAGAGAGAGAGAGAGAGAGAGGATGAATGAGATAGAGGTGAGGAACAGAGACGTGGAGGGGGAGGAGAGAGTGGGGGAGAGGGAGGAGATGGAGAGTGCAGCGGCAGCTTTCTGTACAGTACAGTAACTACTGAATGGTTAAATTGACAGACCACTGCTTCCCACTATGCTTCGATGCAGAGATGCAGATAATATTTCTATAAACAAGCAGTTGGATCATAATCCTGTGAGTTTCTATGTCACATCATCACAGTCATTTTAGGTTTGTTGTGGTCAAATGCAGGAGTGCCTGGCCTCGGCACAGAACAGCAGCGGCTGTGTCCCAAATAGCTCACTATTACCTATATAGTGCACTGCTTTTGAACATAGTTCTATTGGGCCGCCATATGGGCCCTGGTCAAAGGTAGTGCGCTATAAAGGGTAGCCAGACGAGACAATTCTGTTGCAGTTGTAAAGAGAAGTGAGGAGAACGCGTTAGAGCCGCTGGGGGTATTTTAGAGGAACCCACGGTCACGTCATCTGACTGACAGAGAGATTTGTTAAAAATACTGTACATCATATAACATTAGAAACGTATTTTCCCTTTATG
>CM059806.1:36586066-36793566 GCA_030435695.1 Brachymystax lenok tsinlingensis
GACAAACTAAACAACTTCTTTGCTCGCTTTGAGGACAATACAGTGCCACCGACACGGCCCGCTACCAAAACCTGCGGGCTCACCTTCACCGCAGCCAATGTGAGAAAAACATTTAAATGTGTTAACCCTCGCAAGGCTGCCGGCCCAGATGGCATCCCTGGCCGTGTCCTCAGAGCATGCGCAGACCAGCTGGCTGGTGTGTTTACGGACATATTCAATCAGTCCCTATCCCAGTCTGCTGTTCCCACATGCTTCAAGAGGGCCACCATTGTTCCTGTTCCCAAGAAAGCTAAGGTGACTGAGCTAAATGACTATCGCCCGTAGCACTCACTTCCGTCATCATGAAGTGCTTTGAGAGATTAGTCAAGGATCATATCACCTCCATCCTGCCAGACACCCTGGACCCACTCCAATTTGCTTACCGTCCCAATAGGTCCACAGACGACGCAATCGCAATCACACTGCATACTGCCCTAACCCATCTGGACAAGAGGAATACTTATGTAAGAATGCTGTTCATCGACTACAGCTCAGCATTTAACACCATAGTTCCCTCCAAGCTCGTCATTAAGCTCGAGACCCTGGGTCTCGACCCAGCCCTGTGCAACTGGGTCCTGGACTTCCTGACGGGCCGGTCCCAGGTGGTGAGGGTAGGAAACAACATCTCCACCCCGCTGATCCTCAACACTGGGGCCCCACAAGGGTGCGTTCTCAGCCCTCTCCTGTACTCCTGTTTACCCATGACTGCGTGGCCAAGCACGCATCCAACTCAATCATCAAGTTTGCTGACGACACTACAGTGGTAGGCTTGATTACCAACAACGACGAGACGGCCTACAGAGAGGAGGTGAGGGCCCTCGGAGTGTGGTGTCAGGAAAATAACCTCTCACTCAATGTCAACAAAACAAAGGAGATGATCGTGGACTTCAGGAAACAGGAGAGGGAGCACCCCCCTATCCACATCGAGGGACAGTAGTGGAGAAGGTGGAAAGTTTTAAGTTCCTCGGCATACACATCACGGACAAACTGAATTGGTCCACCCACACAGACAGCGTGGTAAAGAAGGCGCAACAGCGCCTCTTCAACCTCAGGAGGCTGAAGAAATTTGGCTTGTCACCAAAATCACTCACAAACTTTTACAGATGCACAATCGAGAGCATCCTGTCGGGCTGTATCACCGCCTGGTACGGCAACTGCTCCGCCCACAACCGTAAGGCTCTCCAGAGGGTAGTGAGGACTGCACAACGCATCACCGGGTTAAACTACCTGCCCTCCAGGACACCTACACCACCCGATGTCACAGAAAGGCCAAAAGATCATCAAGGACAACAACCACCCGAGCCACTGCCTGTTCACCCCGCTATCATCCAGAAGGCGAGGTCAGTACAGGTGCATCAAAGCTGGGACCGAGAGACTGAAAACAGCTTCTACCTCAAGGCCATCAGACTGTTAAACAGCCATCACTAACATTGAGTGGCTGCTGCCAACATACTGACTTAAATCTCTAGCCACTTTATACATAGAAATTGGATGTAACAAATGTATCACTAGCCACTTTAAACAATTTTGTATATAATGTTTACGTATCCGACATACTCATATCAAATGTATACACTGTACTCTAAACCATCTACTGTATCTTGCCTATGCCGTTAGGTCATCGACCCAAATCTCTAGCCACTTTAATAATTATAATTGGATGAAATAATGTATCACTAGCCACTTTAAACAATGCCATTTATATAATGTTTACATATCCTACATTACTCATCTCATATATATGTGTATATACTGTACTCCATACCATCTACTGCATCTTGCCTATGCCGGTCAGCCATCGCTCATCCATATATTTATATGTACATACTCGTATTCATTCCTTTACTCTTGTGTGTATAAGGTAGTTGTTGTGAATTTGTTAGATTACTTGTTAGATACTACTGCATGGTCGGAACTAGAAGCACAAGCATTTCGCTACACTCGCATTAACATCTGCTAACCATGTGTATGTGACAAATAAAATTTGATTTGATTTGATTTACAACACCATCCACTACAACACCGTCCACTACAACACCATCCACTACAACACCATCCACTACAACACCATCCACTACAACACCATCCACTACAACACCATCCACTACAACACCATCCACTACAACACCATCCACCACAACACCATCCACTACAACACCATCCACTACAACACCATCCACCACAACACCGTCCACTACAACACCATCCACTACAACACCATCCACTACAACACCATCCACCACAACACCATCCACTACAACACCATCCACTACAACACCGTCCACTACAACACCGTCCACTACAACACCATCCACTACAACACCATCCACTACAACACCGTCCACAACAACACCATCCACTACAACACCATGGTGCTGGCCTATGGAGCAGCAAAAATATACTGTTAGACCTACTATCAACAGTAGATATACTGTTAGACCTGCTATCAACAGACAGTAGATATACTGTTAGACCTGCTATCAACAGTAGATATACTGTTAGACCTACTATCAACAGTAGATATACTGTTAGACCTGCTATCAACAGTAGATATACTGTTAGACCTGCTATCAACAGTAGATATACTGTTAGACCTGCTATCAACAGTAGATATACTGTTAGACCTACTATCAACAGTAGATATACTGTTAGACCTGCTATCAACAGTAGATATACTGTTAGACCTACTATCAACAGTAGATATACTGTTAGACCTGCTATCAACAGACAGTAGATATACTGTTAGACCTACTATCAACACACAGTAGATATACTGTTAGACCTACTATCAACAGACAGTAGATATACTGTTAGACCTGCTATCAACAGACAGTAGATATACTGTTAGACCTACTATCAACAGACAGTAGATATACTGTTAGGCCTACTATCAACAGACAGTAGATATACTGTTAGACCTGCTATCAACAGACAGTAGATATACTGTTAGACCTACTATCAACAGACAGTAGATATACTGTTAGACCTGCTATCAACAGACAGTGATCTGCGAGCTGTTAGCTACATTTCGTGGGTGCCTTTGAAAACTGACCCAACATCTGCACGTACTGTAGCATTTATATGATTCAATAATGATTGGTTAATTGATCATTAGAGAGTTTTATTTTAACAGGGGATAGTTAAACAATAAGGCATGAGGGGGTGTGGTAATGGCTAATGTACCACGACTAAGGCCTGTTCTTTGACACAACACAACGCAGAGTACCTGAACACAGCCCTTAGCCGTGGTATATTGGCCATATATCACAAACCCTTATTGCCTTATTGGTATTATAAACTGGTTACCAATGTAACTAGAGCAGAAAAAATAAATGTTTTGACATACCCGTGATATAGGGTCTGATATACAACGGCTGTCAGCCAATCAGCATTCAGGGCTCGAACCACACAGCATAAGAAGACGAATAAACAACTAGTGGAGACGATAGGTCAGGAAAGGTGATTAGAGGAGAGGAAAGTTAGAATAAGAAGGTAGCTACAGCAATATAACATAGAAAGTATTTCTCTGTACTGTGTGTCTATCTCTCTCCAGTTCAGGTTGGGGTTAGTTCTACTGTATGTCTATCTGTCTCCAGTCCAGGTTGGGGTTAGTTCTACTGTTAGTCTATCTGTCTCCAGTCCAAGTTGGTTGTTAGTTCTACTGTATGTCTATCTGTCTCAGTCCAGGTTGGGGTTAGTTCTACTGTATGTCTATCTGTCTCCAGTCCAGGTTGGGGTTAGTTCTACTGTTAGTCTATCTGTCTCCAGTCCAAGTTGGTTGTTAGTTCTACTGTATGTCTATCTGTCTCCAGTCCAGGTTGGGGTTAGTTCTACTGTATGTCTATCTGTCTCCAGTCCAGGTTGGGGTTAGTTCTACTGTTAGTCTATCTGTCTCCAGTCCAAGTTGGTTGTTAGTTCTACTGTATGTATCTCTCTCCCGTCCAGGTTGGGGTTAGTTCTACTGTATGTCTATCTCTCTCCAGTCCAGGTTGGGGTTAGTTCTACTGTTAGTCTATCTGTCTCCAGTCCAGGTTGGTTGTTAGTTCTACTGTATGTCTATCTGTCTCCCGTCCAGGTTGGGGTTAGTTCTACTGTTAGTCTATCTGTCTCCAGTCCAGGTTGGGGTTAGTTCTACTGTTAGTCTATCTGTCTCCAGTCCAGGTTGGGGTTAGTTCTACTGTATGTCTATCTGTCTCCAGTCCAGGTTGGGGTTAGTTCTACTGTTAGTCTATCTGTCTCCAGTCCAGGTTGGGGTTAGTTCAACTGTTAGTCTATCTGTCTCCCGTCCAGGTTGGGGTTAGTTCTACTGTTAGTCTATCTGTCTCCTGTCCAGGTTGGGGTTAGTTCTACTGTTAGTCTATCTGTCTCCAGTCCAGGTTGGTTGTTAGATCTACTGTTTGTCTATCTCTCTCCCGTCCAGGTTCGTTGTTAGTTCTACTGTTTGTCTATCTCTCTCCAGTCCAGGTTGGTTGTTAGTTCTACTGTTAGTCTATCTCTCTCCAGTCTAGGTTGGGGTTAGTTCTACTGTATGTATCTCTCTCCCGTCCAGGTTGGGGTTAGTTCTACTGTTAGTCTATCTGTCTCCCGTCCAGGTTGGGGTTAGTTCTACTGTTTGTCTATCTGTCTCCAGTCCAGGTTGGTTGTTAGTTCTACTGTTTGTCTATCTCTCTCCAGTCTAGGTTGGGGTTAGTTCTACTGTTAGTCTATCTGTCTCCAGTCCAGGTTGGGGTTAGTTCTACTGTTAGTCTATCTGTCTCCCGTCTAGGTTGGGGTTAGTTCTACTGTA
Source organism: Brachymystax lenok tsinlingensis (assembly GCA_030435695.1). Classification (NCBI taxonomy): domain Eukaryota; kingdom Metazoa; phylum Chordata; class Actinopteri; order Salmoniformes; family Salmonidae; genus Brachymystax; species Brachymystax lenok. Next base: position 36,590,892 of record CM059806.1, read on the forward strand.
TGTATCTCTCTCCCGTCCAGGTTGGGGTTAGTTCTACTGTTAGTCTATCTGTCTCCCGTCCAGGTTGGGGTTAGTTCTACTGTATGTCTATCTCTCTCCAGTCCAGGTTGGGGTTAGTTCTACTGTATGTATCTCTCTCCCGTCCAGGTTGGGGTTAGTTCTACTGTTAGTCTATCTGTCTCCCGTCCAGGTTGGGGTTAGTTCTACTGTTTGTCTATCTGTCTCCAGTCCAGGTTGGGGTTAGTTCTACTGTATGTATCTCTCTCCCGTCCAGGTTGGGGTTAGTTCTACTGTTAGTCTATCTGTCTCCCGTCCAGGTTGGGGTTAGTTCTACTGTTTGTCTATCTGTCTCCAGTCCAGGTTGGGGTTAGTTCTACTGTATGTATCTCTCTCCAGTCCAGGTTGGGGTTAGTTCTACTGTTAGTCTATCTGACTCCCGTCCAGGTTGGTTGTTAGTTCTACTGTATGTCTATCTGTCTCCAGTCCAGGTTGGGGTTAGTTCTACTGTATGTCTATCTGTCTCCAGTCCAGGTTGGGGTTAGTTCTACTGTTAGTCTATCTGTCTCCTGTCCAGGTTGGGGTTAGTTCTACTGTTAGTCTATCTGTCTCCCGTCCAGGTTGGGGTTAGTTCTACTGTTTGTCTATCTGTCTCCAGTCCAGGTTGGGGTTAGTTCTACTGTTAGTCTATCTGACTCCTGTCCAGGTTGGTTGTTAGTTCTACTGTATGTCTATCTGTCTCCAGTCCAGGTTGGGGTTAGTTCTACTGTATGTCTATCTGTCTCCAGTCCAGGTTGGGGTTAGTTCTACTGTTAGTCTATCTGTCTCCTGTCCAGGTTGGGGTTAGTTCTACTGTTAGTCTATCTGTCTCCCGTCCAGGTTGGGGTTAGTTCTACTGTTTGTCTATCTGTCTCCAGTCCAGGTTGGGGTTAGTTCTACTGTTAGTCTATCTGACTCCTGTCCAGGTTGGTTGTTAGTTCTACTGTATGTCTATCTGTCTCCAGTCCAGGTTGGGGTTAGTTCTACTGTTAGTCTATCTGTCTCCAGTCCAGGTTGGTTGTTAGTTCTACTGTTAGTCTATCTGTCTCCCGTCCAGGTTGGTTGTTAGTTCTACTGTTTGTCTATCTCTCTCCCGTCCAGGTTGCAGCCATGGGGAACCTCATTAAGGTCCTTGGCAAGGATTTAGAAAACTGTCCACATTTTTTCCTGGACTTTGAAAGTAAGTGAGCGCCGGGATGTGCATGTGTGTGTGTGTTTTGAGGTCTGTATCAGTGTGTGATGCAGGGTGTAGGTCATAGGTGAAGGATGGGGTTGTGGGTTGATGTGCTCATGACGTGTTGGAGTGTCGTTGTGTTGTGTGTGGTGTTTGTCATGTTCAGAAACTCTCTACCCTCACTCATTCTAGGACCTCCTGAACCGAACCAGTTAGACCTCATAAGCCCCATGTCCGTGATCCTTTTGTAGTTTAGTTCATCTTTAATTTAAGTTGACATCACAATAAACAGAGGAAAGTGATTATAGTTCAGATGTACCCAGCAGTACTCCAGTAGTGAGAAGCTGGACAGATGTACCCAGCAGTCCTCCAGTAGTGAGAAGCTGGACAGATGTACCCAGCAGTACTCCAGTAGTGAGAAGCTGGACAGATGTACCCAGCAGTACTCCAGTAGTGAGAAGCTGGACAGATGTACCCAGCAGTACTCCAGTAGTGAGAAGCTGGACAGATGTACCCAGCAGTACTCCAGTAGTGAGAAGCTGGACAGATGTACCCAGCAGTACTCCAGTAGTGAGAAGCTGGACAGATGTTGCCAGCAGTACTCCAGTAGTGAGAAGCTGGACAGACGTACCCAGCAGTACTCCAGTAGTGAGAAGCTGGACAGACGTACCCAGCAGTCCTCCAGTAGTGAGAAGCTGGACAGACGTACCCAGCAGTACTCCACTACTGAGAAGCTGGACAGACGTACCCAGCAGTACTCCACTACTGAGAAGCTGGACAGACGTACCCAGCAGTACCCCACTACTGAGAAGCTGGACAGACGTACCCAGCAGTACACCAGTAGTGAGAAGCTGGACAGACGTACCCAGCAGTACTCCAGTAGTGAGAAGCTGGACAGACGTACCCAGCAGTACTCCAGTAGTGAGAAGCTGGACAGGCGCGCAGCAGTACTCCAGTAGTGAGAAGCTGGACAGGCGTGCCCAGCAGTACTCCACTACTGAGAAGCTGGACAGACGTGCCCAGCAGTACTCCAGTAGTGAGAAGCTGGACAGATGTACCCAGCAGTCCTCCAGTAGTGAGAAGCTGGACAGACGTACCCAGCAGTCCTCCAGTAGTGAGAAGCTGGACAGACGTACCCAGCAGTACTCCAGTACTGAGAAGCTGGACAGACGTACCCAGCAGTACTCCAGTAGTGAGAAGCTGGACAGACGTACCCAGCAGTACCCCAGTAGTGAGAAGCTGGACAGACGTACCCAGCAGTACTCCAGTAGTGAGAAGCTGGACAGACGTACCCAGCAGTACTCTAGTAGTGAGAAGCTGGACAGACGCACCCAGCAGTACTCCAGTAGTGAGAAGCTGGACAGACGTACCCAGCAGTACTCCACTACTGAGAAGCTGGACAGACGTACCCAGCAGTACTCCAGTAGTGAGAAGCTGGACAGATGTACCCAGCAGTCCTCCAGTAGTGAGAAGCTGGACAGACGTACCCAGCAGTCCTCCAGTAGTGAGAAGCTGGACAGACGTACCCAGCAGTACTCCAGTACTGAGAAGCTGGACAGACGTACCCAGCAGTACTCCAGTAGTGAGAAGCTGGACAGACGTACCCAGCAGTACCCCAGTAGTGAGAAGCTGGACAGCAGAGAGCTAGAAGAAAACTAAACAGTGAGTGAGACGGGAGAGAGTGATCTGTCTGTCCATGTTGCCATGCCAACACCACCCACAACCAAAACATACCTGGACGGAGTATGCCACCTATCCCACCCACACCTATCCCACCCACACACACCACACACACGTCCCTCACACCTCCCCCTCATCACCCACACACTCCTCTTCTCCCCTCTCTCTGTTCTAGGAGACTCATGGGTAACCTCCTGAAAGTGCTGGCTTGCTCCGAACTAGAGCATGGCCCAATAGTTTTCCTTGACTTTGAACGTGAGACCATCCACTTTTTATTTCTTTTTTTGGGGGAGTTCTTCTCTGTTTTTCTATTTTTCTTTTGTCTCGCTTTTGGTTCTTCCTTCATTCTGTCCATGTGTTGTTTGTCATCTACCCTGTAGTCTCCCTCCTTCTCTCCTCCTCCATGTTTCTCCTCCTCCAGTTCTCACCTTTTCTTCAATTTTTCAGCTCAAGAGAAAGGGAAAGGAAAGGGGGATACCTAGTCAGTTGTCCAACTGAATGTATTCAACTGAAATGTGTCTTCCACATTTAACCCAACCCCTCTGAGTCTGGTCTTCACATGTAATAACTCATCTGGTGTTATATGAGAAGACTTCTAATGAGAAGACTAGTAATGAGAAGACTAGTAATGAGAAGACTAGTATAAGCAAGAAGCCGGAATATGGCTACTACTATTTTGATTATTCAAATTGTATCCAGATTTTAAGATTGTAATCAGGCCCTATTTAGTTAGCAATTTAGCAAGAGTCTTTAGAATGCCATACCTCTTGCTTTTCTCTTGTTGCTATGAGATAAAGATGTCTTAAAGCCAAAGACCATCTCTATCTATCTTGTTGCTATGAGATAAAGATGTCTTAAAGCCAAAGACCATCTCTATCTATCTTGTTGCTATGAGATAAAGATGCCTTAAAGCCAAAGACCATCTATATTTATCTTGTTGCTATGAGATAAAGATGTCTTAAAGCCAAAGACCATCTCTATCTATCTTGTTGCTATGAGATAAAGATGTCTTACAGCCAAAGACCATCTCTATCTATCTTGTTGCTATGAGATAAAGATGTCTTAAAGCCAAAGACCATCTATATCTAGCCACCACCTTTCTTACCTCTATGCAATACTGTCGGATGAGTGTGTGAGAGTGTGTGCATGTGTTTATGTTTAAAATCTGGTGTGTGTGTGTGCGTGCGTGAGTGTGTGTGTGCCAGAGGAGGCTGGTGGGAGTTGCTATAGGAGGAAGGTCTCATTGTAATGGCTAGAATGGATTAAATGGAACAGAATTAAACATGTATTTTCCATGAGTTTGATACCGTTCCGTTAATTCCATTCCAGCCATCACAATGAGTCCGTCCTGCTATGACTCCTAACAGCAGCCTCCTCTGGCGTTCATACGGATGTTTGTGTGTGTATGGGGGCAGCGAGGGTGTTGTTTACAAGATAGTTCCATCCTCGCCTTCCCTCTTTCTACTGTGACCTCTAACATTTAACTTCCTGCCTTCCTTCCTTCCTTCCTCCTGCCTTCTCCAAAGTTCCCCCTGTTTAACAGAATGTTTCCTTCCACTGGTAGATTCTGTTATAGATCCTATGGAAGAGGGAGAGCCTACTGCTAGGGAGAAGGGGTGTTTGTACTAAAGCAGAGTAAAACCCCTCTCTACAGTAGCACTGTACTCTCCTGCTCCAGTGAGAGGCAGAAGTCACCTCTGTCACACAGATGAAAGCATGAGTGAACAATGATACAGACCAAAACAAAGACCAAAGCTAAAGATCTACTCCATAACCTAAAACTGCAATAGTTCACCTATATCTAGAATCAAACAAAGCATCGACACAATAACTAATCTAAACAGGGTCAAGTCCATTACAAACCAAACAACATAGACCAGGGATATGGGTCAACTCCATTACAAACCAAACATAGACCAGGGATATGGGTCAACTCCATTAGAAACCAAACAACATAGACCAGGGATATGGGTCAACTCCATTAGAAACCAAACAACATAGACCAGGGAAATGGGTCAACTCCATTAGAAACCAAACGACATAGACCAGGGAAATGGGTCAACTCCATTACAAACCAAACGACATAGACCAGGGAAATGGGTCAACTCCATTACAAACCAAACGACATAGACCAGGGATATGGGTCAACTCCATTACAAACCAAACAACATAGACCAGGGATATGGGTCAACTCCATTACAAACAAAACAACATAGACCAGGGATATGGGTCAACTCCATAACAAACCAAACGACATAGACCAGGGATATGGGTCAACTCCATTACAAACCAAACAACATAGACCAGGGATATGGGTCAACTCCATTACAAACCAAACAACATAGACCAGGGATATGGGTCAACTCCATTACAAACAAAACAACATAGACCAGGGATATGGGTCAACTCCATAACAAACCAAACGACATAGACCAGGGATATGGGTCAACTCCATAACAAACCAAACGACATAGACCAGGGATATGGGTCAACTCCATTACAAACCAAATGGCATAGAGCAGGGATATGGGTCAACTCCATTACAAACCAAACAACATAGACCAGGGATATGGGTCAACTCCATTACAAACCAAACAACATAGACCAGGGATATGGGTCAACTCCATTACAAACCAAACAACATAGACCAGGGATATGGGTCAACTCCATTACAAACCAAACAACATAGACCAGGGATATGGGTCAACTCCATTAGAAACCAAACGACATAGACCAGGAATATGGGTGAACTCCATTACAAACCAAACGACATAGACCAGGGATATGGGTCAACTCCATTACAAACCAAACAACATAGACCAGGGATATGGGTCAACTCCATTACAAACCAAACAACATAGACCAGGGATATGGGTCAACTCCATTACAAACCAAACAACATAGACCAGGGATATGGGTCAACTCCATTACAAACCAAACGACATAGACCAGGGAAATGGTTCAACTCCATTACAAACCAAACGACATTTGTTTGAAAAACGAGTTTTAAAGACACCAACCTAAGTGTATGTAAACTTCCGACTTCAACTGTATGTGAACTCCTTTTGGCAGTTCACATACACTACCCACAATCCTCCTCTGAGAAGAAAGGCCAGTTCTAAATGTGGATACCTGTCTGTGATGTAGAAGCGTAGAGGGAGACAACACTATATGAACACGTCAGGCTGACGCAGGGCTAAAAATGCTGTAGTATGCAACACTACTCCATACAGCTCTCAGCCTCTCTCTGTGCCCACTCTCTCTCTCTCTCTCTCTCTCTCTCTCTCTCTCTCTCTCTCTCTCTCTCTCTCTCTCTCTCTCTCTCTCTCTCTCTCTCTCTCTCTCTCTCTCTCTTTCTCACTGATTCTCCACCATATGTATCTTTCTTTGCTGTCTCTTCTTGGATTTTTCTGCCTGTTCCTGTCCTCTCTCTCTCTCCCTATATCACTCTCTCCCTTTCTCTCTCCTCCCTCCCCCTCTCTCTCTCTCTCTCTCTCTCTCTCTCTCTCTCTCTCTCTCTCTCTCCCCAACCCTCTCTCCCTCCCCTCTCTCTCTCCCGCAGGACTTTTTCAACCACATTTTCAAGAACCTTAAGATATACATTTGCATAATTTATATAATTGTAGATATAAGGCCCAATCCTCCGCCCACCAAAACAAAATATTTAAAAAGTGTAAAATAAAAGTAGGCCATTTAAGCCTTGCCAATGCATATTTTTTGCCATTTTATTTAACCTTGATTTAACTAGGAAAGTCAGTTAAGAACAAATTCTTATTTACAATGCCGACCAACCAAAAGGCAAAAGGCCTCCTGCAGGGACGGGGGCTGGGATAAAAAAAATTAAAAATAAAAATCTAGGACAAAACACACGTTATGACGAGAGAGACACCACAACACCACGTAGAGAGAGAGACCTACCACGACGACGACAACAGTAAGGGGCGATACGATATCATTGACGTCGTATCACAACAACCCAAGCTTTAGGTCGTGCTTCCATAACTCCTGTGTGTGACAGAGCTGATGATCAACTCATTAATTCAACTCCAAAGGGGCCAGATCCTTGACCTGACATGTGTAACTCAAACGTCAGTAAAAAAAAAGTCTGCGGACATCCACGCAAAATTCAATGACGATCAAAGTTTTACACTTTTACACAAACTCTTTACAGTAGATATGCCAAACATAGAAGGAAAAGTGACACAAAAGAGTGAACAAATTTCAAATCAATTTAAATTTTATTGGTCACATACACATGGTTAGCAGATGTTAATGCGAGTGTAGCGAAATGCTTGTGCTTCTAGTTCTGACAAGACCTGGCCCTCTGCCTGTACAGACACATGTCTTATGTCAAGACCTGGCCCTCTGAGCTGTACAGACACATGTCTCATGTCAAGACCTGGCCCTCTGAGCTGTACAGACACATGTCTCATGTCAAGACCTGGCCCTCTGCCTGTACAGACACGTGTCTCATGTCAAGACCTGGCCCTCTGAGCTGTACAGACACGTGTCTCGTCAAGACCTGGCTCTCTGAGCTGTACAGACACGTGTCTCGTCAAGACCTGGCCCTCTAAGCTGTACAGACACCTGTCTCATGTCAAGACTTGGCCCTCTGAGCTGTGTAACGACTGTACAGATATGTATTTACATTGTAATGATCTTCGTCCTAATTCTCTTTCAACCCTCATCCTCCCTCGGTCACTAAACACCCTTCCCCTTACTCTCCCCATTACTGTTCCATTTTCACCCCCCCACCCCTTGTCCTATAACCCAAACACTAATTCACCCCCACACACACCCTGTCCATACTCTCCTCTCCAAAATTAAACTTCCCATAATGCTCCGCTCTACTCTCAACCACAACCCCACCCTCCAAAACTCCATGTCCCATCACGCTGCTCTCCCTCCTCCAGATGCTCAGCCTACAGAGGCAGAGACGGCTGTATGGAACCAGGTCAGTGCTGTGCTGGAGGAGGCCCACGGCATCCTGGCCGAACTACAGTCTTACAACGGGGCGGGACAGGAGATACGAGAGGTGAGGGGTGTGTGGGAGGGGGGGGGGACTAAATGGAATATGAATATATGCTAATGTCATTAAGTGCTGTAACAAAGAAAACCAAATTGCAATAGGTAGCCCGCTATTCTGCTACACACAAATGACTATTCACAAATAATAATTTACCTGATATATTCATTCTTCCATTGTTAATGTTATTATATGCGTGTTCACCAGCTGTGTGTGTCTCTTAATTAGGAAGAGAACCTACAAGCCACACGGCCACAAACGTTATCCCAGAGGGTTTATCAAACAGCTCTACTGTTCAAACGTTAGTCTTTACCGTGTGGCGGCTGGTGGTGTTGAGTCAAGTTAAAAGGTTTGCTCAGCTGTGTCACACACACACACACACACGCACACACACAAACTGTGATATCTCTCTCTCTCTCTCTCTCTCTCTCTCTCTCTCTCTCTCTCTCTCTCTCTCTCTCTCTCTCTCTCTCACATCACAGACATCAAAGCAGCCGGACGGTCAGCCGTTGGCCAGGCATCAAACACAGAGCACAGCAATCATTACCATGTTATTATCAACACTAGACTGGGAACCAGTGGCTTCAATTCCCACTCTTGTATCAACGACCACTGGGAATGAGAATAGCATGGCTGTTGAGCTTTGATCGCTCTATAGCACAATAGTATTGAGGATAGTGTACCCCGCCCCCCCTGCTGCTGCTACTCTCTGTTCATCATATATGCACAGTCACTTTAACTATACATTCATGTACATACTGCCTCAATTGGACCGACCAACCAGTGCTCCCGCACATTGGCTAACGGGGCTATCTATCTGCATTGTGTCCCGCCACCCATCACCCCCTCTTTTACGCTACTGCTACTCTCTGTTCATCACTTTAACCATAACTACATGTACATATACTACCTCAATCAGCCTGGCTAACCGGTGTCTGTATATAGCCTCTCTACTGTATATAGCCTCTCTACTGTATATAGCCTCGCTACTGTATATAGCCTCTCTACTGTATATAGCCTCTCTACTGTATGTAGCCTCTCTATTGTATATAGCCCCTCTACTGTATATAGCCTCTCTACTGTATATAGCCTCGCTACTGTATATAGCCTCTCTACTGTATATAGCCTCGCTACTGTATATAGCCTCTCTACTGTATATAGCCTCTCTACTGTATATAGCCTCGCTACTGTATATAGCCTCTCTACTGTTATAGCCTCGCTACTGTATATAGCCTCTCTACTGTATATAGCCCCTCTACTGTATATAGCCTCAATACTGTATATAGCCTCTCTACTGTTATAGCCTCTCTACTATATATAGCCTCGCTACTGTATATAGCCTCTCTACTGTATATAGCCTCGCTACTGTATATAGCCTCGCTACTGTTATAGCCTCGCTACTGTATATAGTCTCTCTACTGTATATAGCCCCTCTACTGTATATAGCCTCTCTACTGTATATAGCCTCTCTATTATATATAGCCTCACTACTGTAAATAGCCTCTCTACTGTATATAGCCTCGCTACTGTATATAGCCTCGCTACTGTATACAGCCTAGCTACTGTATATAGCCTCTCTACTGTATATAGCCTCTCTACTGTATATAGCCTCGCTACTGTTATAGCCTCGCTACTGTATATAGCCTCTCAAGTGTATATAGCCTTGCTACTGTATATAACCTCTCTACTGTATATAGCCTCGCTACTGTATATAGCCTCGCTACTGTACATAGCCTCTCTACTGTATATAGCCTCGCTACTGTATATAGCCTCGCTACTGTTATAGCCTCGCTACTGTATATAGTCTCTCTACTGTATATAGCCTCTCTTCTGTATATAGCCTCTCTACTGTATATAGCCTCGCTACTGTATATAGCCTCTCTACTGTATATAGCCTCTCTACTGTATATAGCCCCTCTACTGTATATAGCCCCTCTACTGTATATAGCCCCTCTACTGTATATAGCCTCTCTACTGTATATAGCCTCTCTACTGTATATAGCCTCGCTACTGTATATAGCCTCGCTACTGTTATAGCCTCTCTACCTTTATAGCCTCGCTACTGTTATAGCCTCTCTAGTGTATATAGCCTCGCTACTGTATATAGCCTCGCTACTGTTATAGCCCCTCTACTGTATATAGCCTCTCTACTGTATATAGTAGTTATATATAGTTGTTTTTATTTCTTTACTTACCTATTCTTCACCTTATACCTTTTTTGCACTGTTGGTTGGAGCCTGTAAGTAAACATTTCACTGTAAGGTCTACACCTGTTGTATTCAGCATTTCACTGTAAGGTCTACACCTGTTGTATTCAGCATTTCACTGTAAGGTCTACACCTGTTGTATTCAGCATTTCACTGTAAGGTCTACACCTGTTGTATTCAGCATTTCACTGTAAGGTCTGCACCTGTTGTATTCAGCATTTCACTGTAAGGTCTACACCTGTTGTATTCAGCATTTCACTGTAAGGTCTACATCTGTTGTATTCGGCGTACGTGACAAATAAACTTTGATTTGATTTGATATAGTATAGAACTATCTTCCCGCTGTCGTTTACTTTCCATTCAAAGATAGATTCATGGACAGCATAGATCTTTAAGTAATCAATAATTTATCACGATTCCACAACACATATAGCTCTCATTAATCCAGGCCTGTCAGATCAGTGATTACTTGCGGAAGGAAGGAATTCATTTTAATGTTACCAATACTCTCCGTTTTTTCCCCCTTCTGTCTCTATTCCAGATTAACATTCTATACTTCCCTAAATTGTGGATTGTGTTTGCTAAGTCTCCAGAGACCAACATCTGCTCTTCTTCTCCTCTTCATCTCCTCTTACTCTCTTCTCCTTCTTCTTCTCTTCCTTCTTCCTCTGTCGTCGTCTTCTTCCTCTCCTCCAGGCCATCCAGAACCCCGGTGATCTGCAGCTACAGGAGAAGGCCTGGAACGCAGTCTGCCCCCTGGTGGCCAAACTCAAACGCTTCTACGAGTTCTCCCTCCGACTGGGTGGGTGACATACACACAAGCATGCACACAAACACACCCACACACACACAAGCAGACCACACACAAGCATGCAAGCAAAAAAACACACACACACACACACACACACAAGCAGACCACACACAAGCATGCAAGCAAAAAAAACACACACACACAAGCAGGTCACTAAATGAAAACAACACAGCCCATCTTAATGCACTCTGAGTATTTATTACCCTAGGAGAGAGTTCTCTCAGAGTATTTATAACACCAGGAGAGAGTTATCTCAGAGTATTTATAACACCAGGAGAGAGTTCTCTCTGAGTATTTATTACCCCAGGAGAGAGTTATCTCAGAGTATTTATAACACCAGGAGAGAGTTATCTCAGAGTATTTATAACACCAGGAGAGAGTTATCTCAGAGTATTTATTACCCCAGGAGAGAGTTATCTCAGAGTATTTATAAACACCAGGAGAGAGTTATCTCAGAGTATTTATTACCCCAGGAGAGAGTTATGTCAGAGTATTTATAACACCAGGAGAGAGTTATCTCAGAGTATTTATTACCCCAGGAGAGAGTTATCTCAGAGTATTTATTACCCCAGGAGAGAGTTCTCACAGAGAGAATCCGGGCTGTAGTCAACACCTACAGGCAGAGCTCACACCCTATTTCCCATAGCAGAAAGGGCTCTGGTCAAAATAAGTGCACTACATAGGGAATAGGGTGTCACTTGAGATGCAGAGTCCTCCTCGTCCAGATGAGTGGGAGCCGGATCAGGAAGTAGAGAATTAGACACTTCACAATGATGACTACAGACGAAACGCCGACCTTCACCAGTCCCCATCCACATCCCCTCTTCCTCTCCTCCAGTTACTGAAGCACACGCTAAGACACAGTACTCTACTAACGATAGAAATACAATACATAGAATTTCCATAAAGTGGCTCTATGACAAGGACGAATGTGCCATCGCTGCCTGTTTAGAACACAGAGAAACGTCACCACAATCTGAGGTGACGCTAGTAGTACACTCCTAACCCACAGGACATTTCTTTGAACATTCTCTCTACTCACTCTATATCTATTTATTATGTATCTATCTAGTATACTGTATATCTATGCTCCAGTAGCTATGGGCCAGCAGCAGGAGGAGGGAGAGTGAGTTTCTATCTATTATATATCTATCTTCCAGTAGCTATGGGCCAGCAGCAGGAGGAGGGAGAGTGGAGTTTCTATCTATTATATATCTATGCTCCAGTAGCTATGGGCCAGCAGCAGCAAGAGGGAGATGAGTTTCTATTAATTCTATATCTATGCTCTAGTAGCTCTGGGCTAGCAGCAGGAGGAGGGAGAGTGGAGTTTCTATCTATTATATATCTATCTTCCAGTAGCTATGGGCCAGCAGCAGAAGAAGGGAGATTAGAGTTTCTATTAATTCTGTATCTATGCTCCAGTAGCTCTGGGCTAGCAGCAGGAGGAGGGAGAGTGGAGTTCCTATTAATTCTATATCTATGCTCCAGTAGCTCTGGGCCAGCAGCAGGAAGAGGGAGAGTGGAGTTTCTATTAATTCTATATCTATGCTCCAGTAGCTCTGGGCCAGCAGCAGGAGGAGGGAGAGTGGAGTTTCTATCTATTCTATATCTATGCTCCAGTAGCTCTGGGCCAGCAGCTGGAGGAGGGAGAGTGGAGTTTCTATCTATTCTATATCTATGCTCCAGCAGCTGTGGGCCAGCAGCAGGAGGAGGGAGAGTGGAGTTTCTAACCAGGCCGTCTCAGATAAAACACATCAGTGCTGTATTTATAGAAGAGCTGTTGAATAGTTAATGATTCCGAGAGAAGGGATTGGTCCCCACGGGACAGGCTGAGCCATTACTCTGACAGAGCTACATACAGCTATAGCGTGAGGTCTGGCTTCAATAGCATGTGTACGGACACCATAGTAAGGGATATGATTAGGACAAGGACACAGGAATGCAGACAATACTATTTATGAATCGCATGTGTGTAATGTGGCTATAAGAGCCACACGCTCTTATGCATTCACAGCTGACTGAATACTAACGGTAATGACACTAATGTTATGTACATGTTTCTATGTCTTTGCAGAAAATGCCCTGCGTAGCCTGTTGGAGGCGCTGACGAGCCCTCCCTACGCTCCCATGCAGCACCTGGAGAGAGAGCAGGCCCTGGCCAAACAGTTCGCTGAGATACTCCACTTCACCCTCAGCTTCGACGAACTAAAAGTGAGGAGGAGGAGGGGGAGAGAGGGATGTGGGAGGAGGAGAAGAAGAGGGAGGGAGGGTGTCATCTCGGTTAAACCCCAAACTAAAATCTTACTTAATTTGGTCAGACACCATTTATGTTTCCATGATATTAGGGAGGGGTAAAGTGATCCTTACCTTCATAACGCTCCATATCCCTTTCCTATACATACTTCTCCTTCCTGTTGTGAATGCCCAGTCCTTCTCTCCTTCCTGTTGTGAATGACCAGTCTTTCACTCCTTCCTGTTGTGTTTTGAAAGACCAGTCTTTCTCTCCTTCCTGTTGTGAATGACCAGTCTTTCACTCCTTCCTGTTGTGAATGACCAGTCTTTCTATCCTTCCTGTTGTGAATGACCAGTCTTTCTCTCCTTCCTGTTGTGAATGACCAGTCTTTCTCTCCTTCCTGTTGTCCTTCATCTTAAGAGTATAAAGTCGTGTTTTTTAACTGTACTTATTCTGGCCACTGTCTCTCTTTCTCTCGCTCTCCCTCACTCCCACCTGCCTCCCCTCCTCCCCCCCGCCTCCCCCTCCCCGCCCTCTCTCTCCCCGCCTCCCTCTCCCCCTCTCTCTCCCTCTCTCTCCCCCGCCTCCCTCTCTCTCACACCCTCTCCCTCCCTCCCTCTCCCCCTCCCTCCCTCTCATTCCCTCCCTCTCTCTCCCCCTCCCTCTCTCCCTCTCTGTCTCCATCCCTCCCTCCCCCTCACTCCCTCCCTCTGAATCTCTCCCCCTCCCTCTCCCTCCCCTCTCTCTCTCTCTCCCTCTCCCCCTCTAGATGACAAACCCAGCCATTCAAAATGATTTCAGCTACTACAGGAGGACCATCAGTAGAAACAGGCTGAACAACCAGCAGGTAAGACCATTTTGGCCTGTGCTACATTGATGCCTTAACCATAACAGTGTTTACTCACCACCTCATAGTAGTGTTTACACATCAACACATAGTACAGTGTTTACTCATCAACACATAGTACAGTGTTTACACATCAACACATAGTACAGTGTTTACTCATCAACACATAGTACAGTGTTTACACATCACCACATAGTACAGTGTTTACTCATCAACACATAGTACAGTGTTTACACATCAACACATAGTACAGTGTTTACTCATCAACACATAGTACAGTGTTTACACATCACCACATAGTACAGTGTTTACTCATCAACACATAGTACAGTGTTTACTCATCAACACATAGTACAGTGTTTACTCATCAACACATAGTACAGTGTTTACTCATCAACACATAGTACAGTGTTTACTCATCAACACATAGTACAGTGTTTACTCATCAACACATAGTACAGTGTTTACACATCAACACATAGTACAGTGTTTACTCATCAACACATAGTATAGTGTTTACTCATCAACACATAGTACAGTGTTTACTCATCACCTCATAGTACAGTGTTTACTCATCAACACATAGTACAGTGTTTACACATCAACACATAGTACAGTGTTTACTCATCAACACATAGTACAGTGTTTACTCATCAACACATAGTACAGTGTTTACTCATCAACACATAGTACAGTGTTTACTCATCAACACATAGTATAGTGTTTACTCATCAACACATAGTACAGTGTTTACTCATCAACACATAGTACAGTGTTTACTCATCAACACATAGTACAGTGTTTACACATCAACACATAGTACAGTGTTTACTCATCAACACATAGTACAGTGTTTACACATCACCACATAGTACAGTGTTTACACATCAACACATAGTACAGTGTTTACTCATCAACACATAGTACAGTGTTTACTCATCAACACATAGTATAGTGTTTACTCATCAACACATAGTACAGTGTTTACTCATCAACACATAGTACAGTGTTTACTCATCAACACATAGTACAGTGTTTACACATCAACACATAGTACAGTGTTTACTCATCAACACATAGTACAGTGTTTACACATCACCACATAGTACAGTGTTTACACATCAACACATAGTACAGTGTTTACTCATCAACACATAGTACAGTGTTTACTATACACCTCACAGTACAGTGTTTACTCATCAACACATAGTACAGTGTTTACTCATCAACGCATAGTACAGTGTTTACTATACACCACATAGTACAGTGTTTACTCACCACCTCATAGTATAGTGTTTACACATCAACACATAGTACAGTGTTTACTCACCACCTCATAGTACAGTGTTTACTATACACCACATAGTACAGTGTTTACACATCAACACATAGTACAGTGTTTACACATCACCTCATAGTACAGTGTTTACTCATCAACACATAGTACAGTGTTTACTCATCAACACATAGTACAGTGTTTACACATCAACACATAGTACAGTGTTTACTCATCAACACATAGTATAGTGTTTACTCATCAACACATAGTACAGTGTTTACTCATCACCTCATAGTACAGTGTTTACTCATCAACACATAGTACAGTGTTTACACATCAACACATAGTACAGTGTTTACTCATCAACACATAGTACAGTGTTTACTCATCAACACATAGTACAGTGTTTACTCATCAACACATAGTACAGTGTTTACTCATCAACACATAGTATAGTGTTTACTCATCAACACATAGTACAGTGTTTACTCATCAACACATAGTACAGTGTTTACTCATCAACACATAGTACAGTGTTTACACATCAACACATAGTACAGTGTTTACTCATCAACACATAGTACAGTGTTTACACATCACCACATAGTACAGTGTTTACACATCAACACATAGTACAGTGTTTACTCATCAACACATAGTACAGTGTTTACTCATCAACACATAGTATAGTGTTTACTCATCAACACATAGTACAGTGTTTACTCATCAACACATAGTACAGTGTTTACTCATCAACACATAGTACAGTGTTTACACATCAACACATAGTACAGTGTTTACTCATCAACACATAGTACAGTGTTTACACATCACCACATAGTACAGTGTTTACACATCAACACATAGTACAGTGTTTACTCATCAACACATAGTACAGTGTTTACTATACACCTCACAGTACAGTGTTTACTCATCAACACATAGTACAGTGTTTACTCATCAACGCATAGTACAGTGTTTACTATACACCACATAGTACAGTGTTTACTCACCACCTCATAGTATAGTGTTTACACATCAACACATAGTACAGTGTTTACTCACCACCTCATAGTACAGTGTTTACTATACACCACATAGTACAGTGTTTACACATCAACACATAGTACAGTGTTTACACATCACCTCATAGTACAGTGTTTACTCATCACCACATAGTACAGTGTTTACTATACACCTCATAGTACAGTGTTTACTCATCAACACATAGTACAGTGTTTACTCATCAACACATAGTACAGTGTTTACTCATCAACACATAGTACAGTGTTTACTCACCACCTCATAGTACAGTGTTTACTCATCAACACATAGTACAGTGTTTACTCATCAACACATAGTACAGTGTTTACTCATCACCACATAGTACAGTGTTTACTATACACCTCATAGTACAGTGTTTACTCATCAACACATAGTACAGTGTTTACTCATCAACACATAGTACAGTGTTTACTCATCAACACATAGTACAGTGTTTACTCATCAACACATAGTACAGTGTTTACTCATCAACACATAGTACAGTGTTTACACATCAACACATAGTACAGTGTTTACTCATCACCACATAGTACAGTGTTTACTCATCAACACATAGTACAGTGTTTACTCATCAACACATAGTACAGTGTTTACACATCACCTCATAGTACAGTGTTTACTCACCACCTCATAGTACAGTGTTTTCTCTCTATGTAGATGTTGAATGAATTTCAGACAGAAAAAACCTTGAATGATGTCACATTAGATGACTTGATAATACACAACAATTAAAGTGGAATCCTGATGTTGTTCAAACCCATCTCTCTCTGCTGCAGTTGGAGGCGGAGAACGAGGTGAACAATGAGATGGCCAATCGGATGTCTCTGTTCTACGCCGAGGCCACGCCCATGCTGAAGACCCTGAGTAACGCCACCACCAAGTTCGTGTCAGAGGTCAGTCACGACCCCTGTCCCCTCGTTCTAGTCCCTACCTCCATCCCCCATCCCTCTAGTTCTTATTGTTAGCTAGTGCCAACTCCTGCCCCCCTAAAACATGAGCCTACCACAAGCCTCTAATAATAGCTACCACCCCAAGTCACCCTATACTAGCCTCACCTCAACCCAAGTCACCCTATACTAGCCTCACCTCAACCCAAGTCACCCTATACTAGCCTCACCTCAACCCAAGTCACCCTATACTAGCCTCACCTCAACCCAAGTCACCCTATACTAGCCTCACCTCAACCCAAGTCACCCTATACTAGCCTCACCTCAACCCAGTACTCTCTGTCTCCCTCCAGGGGCCAGTGCTGGTATTTACTCTGTCTCCCTCCAGGGGCCAGTGATGGTATTTACTCTGTCTCCCTCCAGGGGCCAGTGCTGGTATTTACTCTGTCTCCCTCCAGGGGCCAGTGCTGGTATTTACTCTGTCTCCCTCCAGGGGCCAGTGCTGGTATTTACTCTGTCTCCCTCCAGGGACCAGTGTAGGTATTTACTCTGTCTACACCAGGGCCCATTGCTGGTATTTACTCTGTCTCCCTCCAGGGACCAGTGTAGGTATTTACTCTGTCTACACCAGGGCCCATTGCTGGTATTTACTCTCTGTCTCCCCCTGCTGTCTGTGTTACAGAATAAGACCTTACCCATTGAAGACACCACAGACTGCCTGAGCACCATGGCCTGTGTGTGTCGGGTCATGCTGGAGACCCCGTGAGTAGCTCTCTCACTCTCTTCTTTCTCGAGTCCTCTCTATCGCTAGTCCTCTCTTTCTCAAGTCCTTTCTTTCTCTAGTCCTTTCTCTAGTCCTCTCTTTCTCTAGTTCTTTCTTTCTCTAGTCCTCTCTTTCTCTAGTCCTCTCTTTCTCTAGTTCTTTCTTTCTCTAGTCCTCTCTTTCTCTAGTTCTTTCTTTCTCTAGTCCTCTCTTTCTCTAGTTCTTTCTTTCTCTAGTCCTCTCTTTCTCTAGTCCTCTCTTTCTCTAGTTCTTTCTTTCTCTAGTCCTCTCTTTCTCTAGTTCTTTCTTTCTCTAGTCCTCTCTTTCTCTAGTCCTCTCTTTCTCTAGTCCTCTCTTTCTCTAGTCCTCTCTTTCTCTAGTCCTCTCTTTCTCTAGTTCTTTCTTTCCCTAGTCCTGTATTTCCCTAGTCCTGTATTTCTCTAGTCCTTTATTTTTCAATCCCTCTCTCTACATGATCTCCTTCTTTTTACTCTACCTCTCTCTTTCTTACTGTCTCTCTTGCTGTGTGAGTACCTCAGCTCTTTCCATCCTCTTTCCTTCTCTCTTGTTATGTTACGTTACGTCACGTCGTGTCATGTTATGTTATGACCTTCAGGCCAAATGTAAGCTGAATCGTCTTTCTTTTACCCTCTCTCTTTATCCCACTCTTCCACTCTTCCTTTTCTCCACATCCCCCGTCTTCCTCTCAATTCAATTTCAATTTAATGGGCTTTATTGGCATGGGAAACATGTGTTAACATTGCCAATGCAAGTGAAGTAGATAATAAACAAAAAGTGAAATAAACAATAAAAATGAACACTAAACATTACACTCACAGAAGTTACAAAAGAATAAAGACATTTCAAATGTCATATTATGTCTACGTACTGTGTTGTAACAATATGCAAATAGTTAAAGTACAAAAGGGAAGATGAATAAACATAAACATGGGTTGTATTTACAATGGTGTTCGTTCTTCACTGGTTGCCCTTTTCTTGTGGCAACAGGTCACAAATATTTCCGCTGTGACGTCACACCGTGGTATTTAATCCAGTAGATATTGGAGTTTATAATTGGGTTTGTTTAATAATAAAAAATAAAAAAATGGTACGCTCTGTTTAGGGCCAAATAGCATTCTAGTTTGCTCAGTTTTTTGTTAATTCTTTCCAATGTGTCAAGTCATTATCTTTTTGTTTTCTCATGATTTGGTTGAGACTACTTGTGTTGCTGTCTGGGGGCTCAGTGGAGTCTGTTTGTTTGCATTATTTGGTGTTTTTGGAGAATTCTGCATGCAGAGTCTTGTGTTTGTCCCATTTTGTGAATTCTTGGTTGATGAGCGGACCCCAGACCTCACAATCATGAAGGGCAATGGGTTCTATAACTGACTCAAGTAATTTTAGTCAGAACCTAATTAGTATGTCAATTTTTTTGATGGCATAGAAGGCCCTTCTTGCCTTGTCTCTCAGATCGTCCACAGCTTTTTTGAAGTTACCTGTGGCGCTGATGTTTAGGTCAAGGTATGTATAGTTTTTTGTGTGCTCTAGGACAAAGGTGTCTAGATGGAATTTGTATTTGTGGTCCTGGCGACTGGACCTTTTTTGGAAGACCATTATTTTGGTCTTATTGAGATTTACTGTCAGGGCCCAGGTCTGACAGAATCTGTGCAGAAGATCTATGTGCTGCTGTAGGCCCTCCTTGGTTGGGGACAGAAGCACCAGATCATCAGCAAACAGTAGACTTCAGATTCTAGTAGGGTGAGGCTGGGTGCTGCAGACTGTTCTAGTGCCCTCGCCTTATTCATTGACATACAGTTGAAGTCAGAAGTTTATATACACTTAGGTTGGAGTCATTAAAAGTAGTTTCTCAACCACTCCACAAATTTCTTGTTAACAAACTATATATTGGGCATGTCGGTTTTGACATCTACTTTGTGCATGACACAAGTAATTTTTCCAACAATTGTTTACAAACAGATTATTTCACTTATAATTCACTGTATCACAATTCAAGTGGGTCAGAAGTTAACATACAGTAAGTTGACTGTGCCTTTAAACAGTTTGAAAATAATGTAATGGCTTTACAAGCTTCTGATAGGCTAATTGACATCATTTGAGTCAATTGGAGGTGTACCGGTGGATGTATTTCAAGGCTTACCTTCAAACTCAGTGCCTCTTTGCTTGACATTATGGGAAAATCAAAAGAAATCAGCCAAGACCTCAGGAAACAAATTGTAGACCTCCACAAGTCTGGTTCATCCTTGGGAGCAATTTCCAAACGCCTGAAGGTACCACGTTCATCTGTACAAACAATAGTACGCAAGTATAAACACCATGGGACCACGCAGCCGTCATACCGCTCGGGATTTACTCATCTCTCCTAGAGATGAACGTACTTTGGTGCGAAAAGTGCAAATCAATTACAGAACAACAGCAAAGGACCTTGTGAAGATGCTGGAGGAAACCGGTACAAAAGTATCTATATCCACAGTAAAACGAGTCCTATATCGACATAACCTGAAAGGCCGCTCAGCAAGGAAGAAGCCACTGCTCCAAAACCACCCATAAAAAAGCCAGACTACGGTTTGTAACTGCACATTGGGACAAAGATCGTACCTTTTGAAGAAATGTCCTCTGGTCTGATGAAACAAAAATAGAACTGTTGGGCCATAATGACCATCGTTATGTTTGGAGGAAAAAGGGGGAGGCTTGCAAGGCCGAAGAACACCATCCCAACCGTGAAGCACAGGGGGTGGCAGCATCATGTTGTGGGGGTGCTTTGCTACAGGAGGGACTGGTGCACTTCACAAAATAGATGGCATCATGAGGAAGGAAAATTCTGTGGATATATTGCAGCAACATCTCAAGACATCAGTCAGGAAGTTAAAGCTTGGTCGCAAATGGGTCTTCCAAATGGACAATGAACCCAAGCACACTTCCAAAGTTGTGGTAAAATGGCTTAAGGACAACAAAGTAAAGGTATTGGAGTGGCCATCACAAAGCCCTGACCTCAATCCTATAGAACATTTGTGGGCAGAACTGAAAAAGTGTGTGCGAGCAAGGAGGCCTACAAACCTGACTGTTACACCAGCTCTGTCAGGAGGAATGGGCCAAAATTCACTCAACTTATTGTGGGAAGCTTGTGGATTGCTACCCAAAACTTTTGACCCAAGTAAAACAATTTAAAGGCAATGCTACCAAATACTAACTGAGTGTATGTAAACTTCTGACCCACTGGGGATGTGATGAAAGAAATAAATAAGAAATAATTCTCTCTACTATTATTCTGACATTTCACATTCTTAAAATAAAGTGGTGATCCTAACTGACCTAAGACAGGGAATTTTTACTCTGATTAAATGTCAGGAATTGTGAAAAACTGATTTTAATTGTATTTGGCTAAGGTGTATGTAAACTTCCGACTGCAACTGTATATGTTAAAGAGGGTGGGGCTTTAGCCACGGCCATGTGGAAAGAAATGTGTGTTTTTTTGCCCATTTTAACCGCACACTTGTTGTTTGTGTACATGGATTTTATAATGTTGTATGTTTTTCCCCCAACACCACTTTCCAGCAATTTGCAAAGCAGACCCTCATGCCAAATTGAGTCAAAGTTTTTTTTGAAATCAACAACGACTTTGCCTTTGTTTTGGTTTGTTTGTTTGTCAATTAGGGTGTGCAGGGTGAATACGTGGTCTGTCGTACGGTAATTTGGTAAAAAGTCCATTTAACATTTGCTCAGCACGTTGTTTTCACTGAGGAAATGTACAAGTCTGCTGTTAATGATAATGCAGAGGATTTTCCCAAGGTTGCTGTTGACACATTATTGGCATGATAACTCATTATCATAAAAGTCATTATCCAAAAGAACATTGGCGTCTTAAAGCTTATTAAAGCAATAACAATCCCTCTCCCTCTCTCTACCCCCTTACTCTCTCACCCTCCCTCTGCCTCTCTCTCTCTCCCCTTACTCTCTCACCCTCCCTCTGCCTCTCTCTCCCTCTCTCCCCCTCTCTCTCTCTCCCCCTCTCTTTCTCTCCCCACTCCCTTTCTCCCCCACCTCCCTCTCTCCGATCCCTTCCCCCTCCGTCCCTCTCCTCTCTCCATAGTGAGTACCGTTGTAGGTTCACCAACACAGACACCATGTTGTTCTGTATGAGGGTGATGGTGGGAGTGATCATTCTGTACGACCATGTCCACCCTGTAGGAGCCTTCGCCAAGACCTCCAAAATAGACGTAAGACACACACACAAAAACTACGCACACACACAACACACACACAAACATCTATGTTTCTACTCTTATACTGCTTAAAATTCTGATTCTATCTGACCACACATGCCTTGATGTCCTTCTGTAGGGTGATGACCTTTCTCTAAAGCTGTGTGTATCTTTGGTTTGTGTGTTTGCGTACAGATGAAGGGCTGCATCAAGGTGCTGAAAGAGCAGCCGTCCAACAGCGTGGAGGGACTACTGAACGCACTGAGGTGAGGAGACATTGAGGGAGAAAGAGAGAGAGAGAGAGAGAGAGAGAAAGAGACAGAGAGGCAGAGAGAGATAGAGAGAGTAGACAGAGAGACAGAGACAGAAAGAGATAGAGAAAGAGTAGAAAGAGAGAGAGTAGACAGAGAGACAGAGAGAGATAGAGAGACAGAGACAGAGAGACAGAGAGAGAGATAGAGAAAGAGATAGAGAAAGAGACAGAGAGGCAGAGAGAGTAGACAGAGACATAGAGACAGAGAGACAGAGAGAGAGAGAGAGAGAGTAGACAGAGAGAGATAGAGAGAGAGAGTGTTGTGTGTATGTACATATCATCATCTCAGGTATCTTTCTCTCCTCCCATCCTCTCCTCTCCTCCTCCACTACTCCTCTCCAGGTATACGACCCGACATCTAAACGACGACAGCACCTCCAAACAAATCAGGGCTCTTCTCCAATGAGAGTGAGAGGAGCAGAGAGAGGGAAGGAAGGTGAGAGAGCGAACACGGACGGGAGATGAAGAAGAACGAGGGAGAAACAAACCGTGGTGGCTGAATCCCGTTTGTTTACAAGAATGAAAAGCCAAATGACCAGGTCTGATAAGAAGTGCTGATGAAAAGAACAAGTCTATGTATTGTTCATCATTCTGTCTCCCATTTTGTAGAAAAGAAAATGAAGGAAGAGAAACTATAGAGATATATATTAAAGAGAAAAATAGCGAAACAAAAAAACTAAACAAGTGTTACAAGATGGAAATAAGACTAAAGAAGAAGAACAACAAGGAAAAAGCTATATTAATAAGACTAAAGAAGAAGAACAACAAGGAAAAAGCTATAATAATAAGACTAAAGAAGAAGAACAACAAGGAAAAAGCTATATTAGAAAATCTACAGTCAGGAAACAAAACTCAAACATAAAAAACAGAAAATAAACACAAAAAGATGAATATTCCACGTTACACCCACGTTAGTCTGAAAAATATTTTTGCACTGGTGTAGAATATAAACAATGCTGTCTGTCAGTCTCTAAGTAGCTGCTGTAAAGATTTAAACCAGTCTCCATTACAAACATTAAAGAATAAGACTGGGAATGACAAAAAACGGCCTGATTCCAAACCAATAGCTTGTCCCTTTCCAAAAGTCCTGGCTCCTCCAATCTAAAAGGACTTGGAGTTGTATGCAGTACGGCACAAAGACTTCGTATCTTGCAGAAAGCTAATGGGTGCTTTAACCTTATTACTGATACCAATCCAAACAATCTGTCAAGTAGTCAACAAGGTCCTAGGGTTCGGGGGTGAGGTATTGGTTTGGGACTGGGCACCTGTGTAGATTAGGCTCAGTCTCTGCATTGAGGGTCCATCCCAATCGTCTGAAGGGGCTTCCTCCTACCACTCCCCTCTCCTCATTTTCCTCTCCTTCATCTGCACTAAACTGAAAACACAGGTGTTAAGTAAAGGCAATGTGATGGATACGAACCAGACATTTTTCTCTCACTTGTTCAGCTCTTTCACATCATTGCAGATGAAGGAAAGTCAGAAAGGAGAAACGGAGGGAACCTATTTTAGTGTATTGACATGCACCCAGACACTCCTAATACAGCCACTCCTATTGATCCTAACCCCCCCACCCATCCATTTGCATCGTAACCATGGGAACTGTGGGTGTTCTTGGCACTGGTATACAATGTTATGCCGTAAATGGAGTTTGTGAAGAACCTCTTTATGGTGCTAAAATATTTTATTATCCACATAAAAGCTCATACAACTTTTAATACAACAAGTGCCAAAGCTACAGCATCATCAGAAGGTGAGGATTGGGTTATGGAGGTACTGACTGACTGCTAGCCTTGTAACACAGCTTAATGTCTATCTATAGGGGGTTATGGAGGTACTGACTGACTGCTAGCCTTGTAACACAGCTTAATGTCTATCTATAGGGGTTATGGAGGTACTGACTGACTGCTAGCCTTGTAACACAGCTTAATGTCTATCTATAGGGGTTATGGAGGTACTGACTGACTGCTAGCCTTGTAACACAGCTTAATGTCTATCTATAGGGGTTATGGAGGTACTGACTGACTGCTAGCCTTGTAACACAGCTTAATGTCTATCTATAGGGGTTATGGAGGTACTGACTGACTGCTAGCCTTGTAACACAGCTTAATGTCTATCTATAGGGGGTTATGGAGGTACTGACTGACTGCTAGCCTTGTAACACAGCTTAATGTCTATCTATAGGGGGTTATGGAGGTACTGACTGACTGCTAGCCTTGTAACACAGCTTAATGTCTATCTATAGGGGGTTATGGAGGTACTGACTGACTGCTAGCCTTGTAACACAGCTTAATGTCTATCTATAGGGGTTATGGAGGTACTGACTGACTGCTAGCCTTGTGCGCTATGTCTGACTGCTAGCCTTGTAACACAGCTTAATGTCTATCTATAGGGGTTATGGAGGTACTGACTGACTGCTAGCCTTGTAACACAGCTTAATGTCTATCTATAGGGGAGTTATGGAGGTACTGACTGACTGCTAGCCTTGTAACACAGCTTAATGTCTATCTATAGGGGTTATGGAGGTACTGACTGACTGCTAGCCTTGTAAACACAGCTTAATGTCTATCTATAGGGGGTTATGGAGGTACTGACTGACTGCTAGCCTTGTAACACAGCTTAATGTCTATCTATAGGGGTTATGGAAGTACTGACTGACTGCTAGCCTTGTAACACAGCTTAATGTCTATCTATAGGGGTTATGGAGGTACTGACTGACTGCTAGCCTTGTAACACAGCTTAATGTCTATCTATAGGGGTTATGGAGGTACTGACTGACTGCTAGCCTTGTAACACAGCTTAATGTCTATCTATAGGGGTTATGGAGGTACTGACTGACTGCTAGCCTTGTAACACAGCGTAATGTCTATCTATAGGGGTTATGGAGGTACTGACTGACTGCTAGCCTTGTAACACAGCTTAATGTCTATCTATAGGGGTTATGGAGGTACTGACTGACTGCTAGCCTTGTAACACAGCTTAATGTCTATCTATAGGGGTTATGGAAGGTACTGACTGACTGCTAGCCTTGTAACACAGCTTAATGTCTATCTATAGGGGGTTATGGAGGTAATGACTGACTGCTAGCCTTGTAACACAGCTTAATGTCTATCTATAGGGGGTTATGGAGGTACTGACTGACTGCTAGCCTTGTAACACAGCTTAATGTCTATCTATAGGGGTTATGGAGGTACTGACTGACTGCTAGCCTTGTAACACAGCTTAATGTCTATCTATAGGGGTTATGGAGGTACTGACTGACTGCTAGCCTTGTAACACAGCTTAATGTCTATCTATAGGGGGTTATGGAGGTACTGACTGACTGCTAGCCTTGTAACACAGCTTAATGTCTATCTATAGGGGGTTATGGAGGTAATGACTGCTAGCCTTGTAACACAGCTTAATGTCTATCTATAGGGGGTTATGGAGGTACTGACTGACTGCTAGCCTTGTAACACAGCTTAATGTCTATCTATAGGGGGTTATGGAGGTACTGACTGACTGCTAGCCTTGTAACACAGCTTAATGTCTATCTATAGGGGGTTATGGAAGTACTGACTGACTGCTAGCCTTGTAACACAGCTTAATGTCTATCTATAGGGGTTATGGAGGTACTGACTGACTGCTAGCCTTGTAACACAGCTTAATGTCTATCTATAGGGGTTATGGAGGTACTGACTGACTGCTAGCCTTGTAACACAGCTTAATGTCTATCTATAGGGGGTTATGGAGGTACTGACTGACTGCTAGCCTTGTAACACAGCGTAATGTCTATCTATAGGGGGTTATGGAGGTACTGACTGCTAGCCTTGTAACACAGCTTAATGTCTATCTATAGGGGTTATGGAGGTACTGACTGACTGCTAGCCTTGTAACACAGCTTAATGTCTATCTATAGGGGTTATGGAGGTACTGACTGACTGCTAGCCTTGTAACACAGCTTAATGTCTATCTATAGGGGTTATGGAGGTAATGACTGACTGCTAGCCTTGTAACACAGCTTAATGTCTATCTATAGGGGGTTATGGAGGTACTGACTGCTAGCCTTGTAACACAGCTTAATGTCTATCTATAGGGGGTTAAGGAGGTAATGACTGACTGCTAGCCTTGTAACACAGCTTAATGTCTATCTATAGGGGGTTATGGAGGTACTGACTGACTGCTAGCCTTGTAACACAGCTTAATGTCTATCTATAGGGGTTATGGAGGTACTGACTGACTGCTAGCCTTGTAACACAGCTTAATGTCTATCTATAGGGGTTATGGAGGTACTGACTGACTGCTAGCCTTGTAACACAGCTTAATGTCTATCTATAGGGGTTATGGAGGTACTGACTGACTGCTAGCCTTGTAACACAGCTTAATGTCTATCTATAGGGGTTATGGAGGTACTGACTGACTGCTAGCCTTGTAACACAGCTTAATGTCTATCTATAGGGGGTTATGGAGGTACTGACTGACTGCTAGCCTTGTAACACAGCTTAATGTCTATCTATAGGGGTTAAGGAGGTACTGACTGCTAGCCTTGTAACACAGCTTAATGTCTATCTATAGGGGTTATGGAGGTAATGACTGACTGCTAGCCTTGTAACACAGCTTAATGTCTATCTATAGGGGTTATGGAGGTAATGACTGACTGCTAGCCTTGTAACACAGCTTAATGTCTATCTATAGGGGTTATGGAGGTACTGACTGACTGCTAGCCTTGTAACACAGCTTAATGTCTATCTATAGGGGTAAAGGAGGTAATGACATCAAAGAAGTTTTGGGCAGGGGCGCAACTTTCACTGGGGACGGGGGGACATGTCCCACCCACATTCTGAAATTGTATTTTTTATCCCCTCTAGTTTTATAATTGGAATTGTGATACAAAATGAGGCAAAGGTGTGCTTGGGGACCAGGTGTGCTTTGGGACCAGGTGTGCTTGGGGACCAGGTGTGCTTGGGGACCAGGTGTGCTTGGGGACCAGGTGTGCTTGGGGACCAGGTGTGCTTTGGGACCATGTGGATGCCTCCTGAGCGGTTGGGTAGGCTGTTTGGAGTGTTTATCCAATTGGATAAAATAATTATAATAATAATTATTATCATTATTATGTCCCCCCCACACACTTCTAAAACCAAAGTTGCCCCTTGTTTTGTGGAATATTCTATCTATCTTTAGGGGGTTAATTATGGAGATATTGACCATAAGCATTTCGCTACACTCGCATTAACATCTGCTAACCATATGTATGTGACCAATAAAATTTGATTTGATTTTAAACAAAAAGAAGGGCAGAGACAAGCCTATCAGGGAGGGACTAAGGCAACACCATAATAAGAGGATAAGTAAATGCACAGAGACACACACACGGGCAGAGTCATTAGATCACTCAGAGAGTCGCAGTGTAAATAAGTGAGAGAGCTGAGTTTTTTTTTTTTATCATCAGGCTCCTACAAGGCCAGCTCAATGTCTTAATGTCTTAATGTCTATCTATAGGGGGTTATGGAGGTACTGACTGACTGCTAGCCTTGTAACACAGCTTAATGTCTATCTATAGGGGGTTATGGAGGTACTGACTGACTGCTAGCCTTGTAACACAGCTTAATGTCTATCTATAGGGGGTTATGGAGGTACTGACTGACTGCTAGCCTTGTAACACAGCTTAATGTCTATCTATAGGGGGTTATGGAGGTACTGACTGACTGCTAGCCTTGTAACACAGCTTAATGTCTATCTATAGGGGGTTAAGGAGGTACTGACTGCTAGCCTTGTAACACAGCTTAATGTCTATCTATAGGGGGTTATGGAGGTAATGACTGACTGCTAGCCTTGTAACACAGCTTAATGTCTATCTATAGGGGGTTATGGAGGTAATGACTGACTGCTAGCCTTGTAACACAGCTTAATGTCTATCTATAGGGGGTTATGGAGGTACTGACTGACTGCTAGCCTTGTAACACAGCTTAATGTCTATCTATAGGGGGTAAAGGAGGTAATGACATCAAAGAAGTTTTGGGCAGGGGCGCAACTTTCACTGGGGACGGGGGGACATGTCCCACCCACATTCTGAAATTGTATTTTTTATCCCCTCTAGTTTTATAATTGGAATTGTGATACAAAATGAGGCAAAGGTGTGCTTGGGGACCAGGTGTGCTTTGGGACCAGGTGTGCTTGGGGACCAGGTGTGCTTGGGGACCAGGTGTGCTTGGGGACCAGGTGTGCTTGGGGACCAGGTGTGCTTTGGGACCATGTGGATGCCTCCGAGCGGTTGGGTAGGCTGTTTGGAGTGTTTATCCAATTGGATAAAATAATTATAATAATAATTATTATCATTATTATGTCCCCCCACACACTTCTAAAACCAAAGTTAAGCCCCTTGTTTTGTGGAATATTCTATCTATCTTTAGGGGTTAATTATGGAGATATTGACCATAAGCATTTCGCTACACTCGCATTAACATCTGCTAACCATATGTATGTGACCAATAAAATTTGATTTGATTTTAAACAAAAAGAAGGGCAGAGACAAGCCTATCAGGGAGGGACTAAGGCAACACCATAATAAGAGGATAAGTAAATGCACAGAGACACACACACGGGCAGAGTCATTAGATCACTCAGAGAGTCGCAGTGTAAATAAGTGAGAGAGCTGAGTTTTTTTTTTTTTATCATCAGGCTCCTACAAGGCCAGCTCGGGTCCTCCAGAATAAAATTCACAACAACAATAACAAGCGTGCTTATGATCCACTAGAGATTTTCTTCTTTTAGTATGAGGCAAATAAACAGTTCAGTCGCTGAAATAAGTGGGTATTGAAAATAAAGAATTTCAAAAGGAGATTTAAAAGTCAGTGCTGTACTTTCCATGTCTTAAGAATTTAGTCTAACTTAGATTTGATCTCATAATATATTTTCTATACAGGGGTATGTGGCACAAACATATTCTGTATAAATATATAGACGGCATGTTGTAAAAGTTCTGACAAAAAATGTGTACATAAAAAGGTGTTTTTATTCCTTTTTAATTGTTCAGTGAAGATGAAATTGGGTTATGTGTTGTCTCTCTCATAAATCCAATGGCTTGGCTTTGACCATTGGACTTGCTATAGTGAGTCATATGTTTAAAAAAATTCCAACTTCATCTAGGCGAATGAAACGGCGGGATGGGGGTGGGCAGGGGACTAAAGGGGAGCTGTCCATTTGCTTGTTATTTTGTACATTTTGTGCAACAATAAACGTGTCATTTATTACATTCAACCAATGAGATGTGGTGTCTTTGTCGTCTTAACAGGATGACCGTATTTGACCTTTGAAATTCAAACAGAAGGACAACCGAGTTCCAAATCTGGATCAAATGAGTGGAAGTATTTTGATATTTTGTGATATTTTTCACTCCAATGCACACAAAGGATGCGTCCCAAAATGGCACCCTGTTCCCTACATAGTGCACTACCTTTGACCAGAGCCCCTATGAGACCTGGTCAAAAGTAGTGCACTATATAGGGAATAGGGTACCATTTTTGGGACAAATCCCATTTTTGGGACACATACACAAGGAGGTGTGTCTGATCAGTGGTCACTCTACTACCTCTCAGTAACTACTTAAACTCACATGGAAAAATGTAACTCAAGCAAAACAGTCTCCACTGATATCTGGTAGTGATCTATACAGTCCAATGTTTGCAGTTTAAATAAACAGGGAAGCTATAACAGTGGCTTCTTGCAAATAGCACCCTATTCCCTATATTCAGTACTTATTCCCTATATGCAGTACTTATTCCCTATATACAGTACTTATTCCCTATATACAGTACTTATTCCCTATATACAGTACGTATTCCCTATATACAGTACTTATTCCCTATATACAGTACCAATTCCCTATATCCAGTACCTATTCCCTATAGTCATGACCTATTCCTTATATTCAGTACTTATTCCCTATATACAGTACGTATTCCCTATATACAGTACCTATTCCCTATATACAGTACTTATTCCCTATAGTCATGACCTATTCCTTATATTCAGTACCTATTCCCTATATACAGTACCTATTCCCTATATCCAGTACTTATTCCCTATATACAGTACCTATTCCCTATAGTCATGACCTATTCCCTATATCCAGTACTTATTCCCTATATACAGTACCTATTCCCTATATACAGTACCTATTCCCTATATCCAGTACTTATTCCCTATATACAGTACCTATTCCCTATATACAGTACCTATTCCCTATATACAGTACCTATTCCCTATATCCAGTACCTATTCCCTATATACAGTACCTATTCCCTATATACAGTACCTATTCCCTATATACAGTACCTATTCCCTATATACAGTACTTATTCCCTATATTCAGTACCTATTCCCTATATACAGTACCTATTCCCTATATCCAGTACTTATTCCCTATATACAGTACCTATTCCCTATATACAGTACCTATTCCCTATATCCAGTACTTATTCCCTATATTCAGTACCTATTCCCTATATACAGTACCTATTCCCTATATACAGTACCTATTCCCTATATCCAGTACCTATTCCCTATATCCAGTACTTATTCCCTATATACAGTACTTATTCCCTATATACAGTACTTATTCCCTATATACAGTACCTATTCCCTATATACAGTACCTATTCCCTATATCCAGTACTTATTCCCTATATACAGTACTTATTCCCTATATACAGTACCTATTCCCTATATCCAGTACTTATTCCCTATATACAGTACCTATTCCCTATATACAGTACCTATTCCCTATATCCAGTACTTATTCCCTATATTCAGTACCTATTCCCTATATACAGTACCTATTCCCTATATACAGTACCTATTCCCTATATACAGTACCTATTCCCTATATCCAGTACTTATTCCCTATATACAGTACTTATTCCCTATATACAGTACTTATTCCCTATATACAGTACTTATTCCCTATATACAGTACGTATTCCCTATATACAGTACTTATTCCCTATATACAGTACTTATTCCTATATACAGTACTTATTCCCTATATACAGTACGTATTCCCTATATACAGTACCTATTCCCTATATTCAGTACTTATTCCCTATATACACTACCAATTCCCTATATACAGTACCTATTCCCTATATCCAGTACTTATTCCCTATATACAGTACTTATTCCCTATATACAGTACCTATTCCCTATATTCAGTACTTATTCCCTATATACACTACCAATTCCCTATATACAGTACCTATTCCCTATATA
This sequence comes from Brachymystax lenok tsinlingensis, assembly GCA_030435695.1. NCBI lineage: Eukaryota > Metazoa > Chordata > Actinopteri > Salmoniformes > Salmonidae > Brachymystax > Brachymystax lenok. The sequence goes on from CM059806.1 coordinate 36,622,673, forward strand.
CAGTACTTATTCCCTATATACAGTACTTATTCCCTATATACAGTACTTATTCCCTATATACAGTACGTATTCCCTATATACAGTACCTATTCCCTATATTCAGTACTTATTCCCTATATACACTACCAATTCCCTATATCCAGTACCTATTCCCTATATACACTACCTATTCCCTATATACAGTACCTATTCCCTATATTCAGTACTTATTCCCTATATACACTACCAATTCCCTATATACAGTACCTATTCCCTATATACAGTACTTATTCCCTATATACAGTACTTATTCCCTATATACAGTACCTATTCCCTATATTCAGTACTTATTCCCTATATACACTACCAATTCCCTATATACAGTACCTATTCCCTATATACAGTACTTATTCCCTATATACAGTACTTATTCCCTATATACAGTACTTATTCCCTATATACAGTACGTATTCCCTATATACAGTACCTATTCCCTATATTCAGTACTTATTCCCTATATACACTACCAATTCCCTATATACAGTACCTATTCCCTATATACAGTACCTATTCCCTATATACAGTACCTATTCCCTATATCCAGTACTTATTCCCTATATACAGTACTTATTCCCTATATACAGTACCTATTCCCTATATACAGTACTTATTCCCTATATACAGTACTTATTCCCTATATACAGTACGTATTCCCTATATACAGTACCTATTCCCTATATTCAGTACTTATTCCCTATATACACTACCAATTCCCTATATACAGTACCTATTCCCTATATCCAGTACTTATTCCCTATATACAGTACCTATTCCCTATATACAGTACCTATTCCCTATATACAGTACCTATTCCCTATATCCAGTACCTATTCCCTATATACAGTACCTATTCCCTATATACAGTACCAATTCCCTATATACAGTACCTATTCCCTATAGTCATGACCTATTCCTTATATTCAGTACCTATTCCCTATATACAGTACCTATTCCCTATATACAGTACTTATTCCCTATATTCAGTACCTATTCCCTATATACAGTACCTATTCCCTATATCCAGTACTTATTCCCTATATACAGTACCTATTCCCTATATACAGTACCTATTCCCTATATCCAGTACTTATTCCCTATATACAGTACCTATTCCCTATATACAGTACCTATTCCCTATATACAGTACTTATTCCCTATATTCAGTACCTATTCCCTATATACAGTACCTATTCCCTATATCCAGTACTTATTCCCTATATACAGTACCTATTCCCTATATACAGTACCTATTCCCTATATCCAGTACTTATTCCCTATATTCAGTACCTATTCCCTATATACAGTACCTATTCCTATATACAGTACCTATTCCCTATATCCAGTACCTATTCCTATATCCAGTACTTATTCCCTATATACAGTACTTATTCCCTATATACAGTGCTTATTCCCTATATACAGTACCTATTCCCTATATACAGTACCTATTCCCTATATCCAGTACTTATTCCCTATATACAGTACTTATTCCCTATATACAGTACCTATTCCTATATCCAGTACTTATTCTATATACAGTACCTATTCCCTATATACAGTACCTATTCCTATATCAGTACTTATTCCCTATATTCAGTACCTATTCTATATACAGTACCTATTCCCTATATACAGTACCTATTCCCTATATACAGTACCTATTCCTATATCCAGTACTTATTCCTATATACAGTGCTTATTCCCTATATACAGTACTTATTCCCTATATACAGTACTTATTCCCTATATACAGTACGTATTCCCTATATACAGTACTTATTCCCTATATACAGTACTTATTCCCTATATACAGTACTTATTCCCTATATACAGTACGTATTCCCTATATACAGTACCTATTCTCTATATCCAGTACTTATTCCTATATACAGTACCTATTCTCTATATCCAGTACTTATTCCCTATATCCAGTACTTATTCCCTATATACAGCACTTATTCCCTATATACAGTACCTATTCCCTATATCCAGTACTTATTCCCTATATACAGTACCTATTCCCTATATACAGTACCTATTCTCTATATCCAGTACTTATTCCCTATATACAGTACCTATTCTCTATATCCAGTACTTATTCCCTATATCCAGTACTTATTCCCTATATACAGCACTTATTCCCTATATACAGTACCTATTCCCTATATCCAGTACTTATTCCCTATATACAGTACCTATTCCCTATATACAGTACCTATTCTCTATATCCAGTACTTATTCCCTATATACAGTACCTATTCCCTATATACAGTACCTATTCCCTATATACAGTACCTATTCCATATGTAATGCTGTACTTTTGACCAGGGGTCATAGGACTCATAGGCCCCATTGGGCTCATAGGACTCACAGGGCTCATAGGACTTATAGGACTCATAGGGTGGCTCATAGGACCTATAAGGCTCATAGGACTCTGGTCAAAAGTAGGAGCCAGTGACTGTTACATTGGGATGAGCCTCTTTGCATTCTATCGCAACACTGTTACCCAAAACTGTATTGCTGCTAGTGCTGTACATGGTGCTGACTGGTCGACGCCGCTGCTGACTGGTCGACGCCGCCGCTGCTGACTGGTCGACGCCGCCGCTGCTGACTGGTCGACGACGCCGCTGCTGACTGGTCGACGCCGCCGCTGCTGACTGGTCGACGACGCCGCTGCTGACTGGTCGACGCCGCCGCTGCTGACTGGTCGACGCCGCCGCTGCTGACTGGTCGACGCCGCTGTTCTTGTCTCGTTAGGCATTGGCAATGATAAAGCACTGTTGAATTGAGAAACGATGAGTCAGACATTAGTCTGCAGGCCTCAATAATTAGCAAAAGGCAAAGATAGGCACTATGCCATTAGATGGAATGATTTCCTCCCTTGCAGTTCCGACCAATGCCTCTGCAGTCACGCTTCCCCGCCTCACCAAAAGGGGGCGGCAGAGGATAAGAAACACGATCGTCCTGTTTCACTGCGTAGCACAGAAGTTCATTATTGAACTGTTGTACTGGCAGTGTGTGTGGGGCGGGGGTGGAGTACCCAATTGTCCTACTTGAGCAAAAGTAAAAGATACCTAGAAAATGACTCAAGCAAAAATAACTGGCAGTTTAAACTAGGGCAAGGGGACAAAGGACATGCTGTGTAAATGTACATATGGAATAGCAAGCAGACCAACCTACACCATAACACACGTATGTACATAAAACACACACACACATAAAAAGTCCCTTTGTGACAAAGTGAAATTTCAAAAAGGATAGAACACAGGATGTGAAGAGTTAACAGTTCCACAGAGAAGAAACTGATAACATCCTGTTCCTCTAACCGTTAACGTTGATCCCCCCCCCCCAGGCCAGACCAGACCCTATGACTCAGCCTACAGTAAATAATAGAGTTGAACAAAGACAGGTGGAATTCTGGGACAGTTCCAGGAGAACAGAGGGAGTTCTGAGGTTCCGTCAAACAGCCGGAGGACTCAAACGGAACAGTGTCTCTGTCAAATCAAGGTGAGATACGTAAAGGAATGGTTGTTGTGTACATGGACATACGGTTATGTTTCTTTGATTCACCTCTATACAGTGAAAGGACTATGCTTTCTAGATCATGTTAAATAAGACCCTCACTACAATTCAATACCCAGCTATAATGTAGACGCCTGCAATGAATTATACAGTGTGTAGCATTTACAGAACTGTAAACGCACACACGCACGCACATAGTCGTACATACGCATGCACGCACACACACACACACACTCTTCAGGCTCACCACACCCTTAACTGCCAGACAGAGTAACCACTTACAGGATAGTATTTTCATATAACACACCGACTAGCAGGCTAATCTCCCTGGCAGTAACGCTCCCATAGAGGGCCAATCAGCTGTTGAAACAATGACAAAGTGTATCCCCACCCCTGTTTTGGTAAAAAGCTGACGGATGAGCCTGGAGAAAATGTAACCACTCTCAATTTCATAGATGGAGCTATGGATGCAAGGACTGATCATCCATGATATCAAAAGCTTTGAGGCTATATAATGTTTATTTTTATATACTTGGGAGTAAAACAAGCGTGTATTTTGGGTTCTGATGGGGTACGACGGTGTAACTAAGCCCATGAGGCATTTATAAGTTATATTCTTCGAGAATCAATGGGCAAATATTGTACTTTATAAGTACAAACATGGATGTAGAAACTGCAGATTGACCCTTTAAGGCTTTGTTTTGCTCTAGGCTAGGCTCTGGGTTTGAGGCTTGGCTCTGGGCTGGGCTCTGGATTTGAGGCTTGGCTCTGGGCTTGGTTCTAGGCTGGGCTCTGGGCTGGGTTCTAGGCTTGGCTCTGGGCTGGGTTCTAGGCTGGGCTCGGTTCTAGGCTTGGATCTGGGCTTTGGGCTTGGTTCTAGGCTGGGCTCTGGGCTGGGTTCTAGGCTGGGCTCTGGGCTTGGTTCTAGGCTGGGCTCTGGGCTTGGTTCTAGGCTGGGCTCTGGGCTTGGTTCTAGGCTTGGCTCTGGGCTTGGTTCTAGGCTGGGCTGGGCTGGGTTCTAGGCTGGGCTCTGGGCTGGGTTCTAGACTTGGCTCTGGGCTTGGTTCTAGACTTGGCTCTGGGCTGTATACTTACTGTACTTTCCCTCACCACACAGATAACACCAGTAAAGAGTTCAACGGACAACATTGATATGATATTTGAGTTGGTTTGTTTGCTTTGGCTTAGGTTACAGAAACAGAAGTTAGACAACTGCTGGATTTCCTTATTTCCTCACCTTCATGATCACTGATTTATCTGAAAGGTATTCAAAGGAAAAATCAATTCATGGTTAATTCATCTGGGCGGTACTGAGAGTAAACAAGGACATCAGTAGAAAGTGGAGTCATTCATCTCTTCAGGAAGAAAACTAATTGTGGACACATTCCCCACTATAACAATAACCTAGTCAACCTAGTTTTTTTATTCAACCTTTATTTAACTAGGAAAGTCAGTTAAGAACAAATTCTTATTTACAATGAAGGCCTACCCATGCCAAACCCTGACTCGGACAACGCTGGGCTTATTGTGGGACTCCCAATCCCTGCGCCACTCGGACGAATCTCCTGGAGACTCCATAGGCTGCGTTTACACAGGCAGCTCAATTCTGTTCTTTTTCAAAATGATTGTCAAAAAAAGCTGATCTGATTGGTCAAAAAACGAATTATTAATGGAAAAAGATCAGAATTGGGATGCCAGTGTAATCACAGCCTTAGTTACCAACACCACTATTAAAGTTCAACTGACGTTACCGACCTACAACGTCAACACGTTACCAACCTACAACGTCAACACGTTACCAACCTACAACGTCAACACGTTACCAACCTACAACGTCAACATGTTACCGACCCACAACGTCAACATGTTACCAACCCTAGCGCCAACATGTTACCGACCTACAACGTCGGTAACATGTTACCAACCTGACAACGCCATCAACATGTTACCAACCTACAAGCGTCAACATGTTACTAACCTACAACGCCAACATGTTACCAACCTACAACGCTAACATGTTACCAACCTACAGCGTCAACATGTTACCGACCACAACGTCAACATGTTACCAACCTACAACGCGCCAACATGTTAATAACTCCTACAACGCCAACATGTTACCAACCCACAAACGTCAACATGTTACCGACCCACAACGCGTCAACATGTTACCAATTTGCCGCGCCAACATGTTACCAACCTACAAGCGCTCAACATATTTACCAACCTACAACAACATGTTACCAAACGCCCAACATGTTACCAACCTACAACGTCTAACATGTTACCAACCTGCCAACGCCAACATGTTACCCAACGCTAACATAGCACCAACTCCTACAACGCGTCAAGCATGTTACCAACCTACAACGCCAACATGTTACCAACCTACAACGCTAACATAGTTACCAGCCAACATGTTGCAACTCCACAACGCCAACATGTTACTAACCTACACGCCAACAACACATTTACCGACCCACAACGTCAGCATGTTACCGACGACAACGCCATGTTACCGACCTGCCAACGCCAACATGTTACCAACCCTACAACGCCAACATGTTACTAACCCTACAACATGTTACCGACGACAACGCCAACATGTTACCAACCCACAACGTCAACATGTTATTAACCCACAACATGTTACCAACCTACATGTTACGCCAATATGTTACCATAACTGACATACGTCAATAAAACATGTTAATATACCTACAGCGTCCAACATATGTTATCGAACCAGCACAACATGTTACCAACCCACAAGCGCCAACATGTTATTTACCAATTTACAACGCGTCAACATGTTGGCAACAACCTACAACGTCAACATGTTAACAACCGACCACATCGTCAACATGTTACCGACCCACAACGTCAACATGTTGACCTGACGATAACGCTAACATGTTACCACACCCACAGCGTCAACATGTTACCGACTACGCGTCAACATGTTACCAACCTACAAGCGCTCAACATGTTACCAACCTACATAACGCCAACATGTTACCGACCCACAACGTCAACATGTTACTGAACCTACCGCGTCAACATGTTACCGACCCACAACGCCAACATGTTACCGACCTACAACGCGTCAACATGTTACCAACCCACAACGCCAACATGTTACCAACCTACAACGCCAATATGTTACCAACCCACAACGCCAACATGTTACCAACCTGCAAACGCCAACATGTTACCAACCTACAACGCCAACATGTTAATAACCAACCACAACGCCAACATGTTACCAACCTACAACGCCAACATGTTACCGGACCCACGCCAACATGTTAACTACCGACCCTGGCGATCAACATGTTACCGACCTACAACGTCAACATGTTACCAACCCACAACGTCAACATGTTACCAACCCACAACATGTTACCGACCCATAACGTCAACATGTTACCAACCCACAACGTCAACATGTTACCAACCCACAACATGTTACCAACCTACAACGTCAACATGTTACCAACCCACAACGTCAACATGTTAACAACCTACAACGTCAACATGTTACCAACCCACAACATGTTACCAACCCACAACGTCAACATGTTACCAACCCACAACGTCAACATGTTAACAACCTACAACGTCAACATGTTACCGACCCACAACGTCAACATGTTACCGACCCACCACCGCCAACATGTTACCGTACAACGCGTCAACATGTTATCACCCACAGCGCCAACATGTTACCGACCTACAACGTCAACATGTTACTCAACTCCTACAGCGCTAACATGTTACCAACCTACAACGCCAACATGTTATCGACCACAACGCCAACATGTTACCAACCCACAACGTCAACATGTTACCAACGCTGACAACGTCAACATGTTACCAACCTACAACGCCAACATGTTACCAACCCACAACGCTAACATGTTACCAACCCACAACGCCAACATGTTACCGACCATAACGCCAACATGTTACCGACCTACAACGCCAAACATGTTACCAACTCCACAACGTCAACATGTTACCAACCTACAACGTCAACATGTTACCGACCAACGCCAACATGTTACCCGACCTACAACGCCAACATGTTACCGACTCCACAACGTCAACATGTTACCGACCTACAACGCCAACATGTTATCGACCTACAACGCCAACAACATGTTACGACCCACAACGCCAACATGTTACCGACCCACAACGTCAACATGTTACCAACCTACAACGCCAACATGTTACCAACCATACAACGCCAACATGTTACCAACCTACAACGCCAACATGTTACCAACCTACAACGCCAACATGTTACCGACCTACACAACGCCAACATGTTATCGACCACAACGCCAACATGTTACCGACCTACAACGCCAACATGTTACTAACCTACAACATCAACATGTTACCAACCCACAACGTCTAACATGTTACCAACCTAAACATGTTACCAACCTACAACGCCAACATGTTACGAACCCCACAACGCCAACATGTTATTTGCCAAGCTCGCCAACATGTTCCTGACCTGCAACGCCAACATGTTACCGACCTACAACGTCAACATGTTACCGACCTACAACGTCAACATGTTACCGACCCACAAACGCTAACATGTTACCGACCTACAACGCCAACATGTTACCAACCTACAACATGTTACCAACCTACAACGCCAACATGTTATCGACCCACAACGCCAACATGTTACCGACCTACAACGCCAACATGTTACCAACCTACAACATGTTACCAACCTACAACGTCAACATGTTACCAACCCACAACGCCAACATGTTACTGCTACGCCAAACATGTTCCTGACCTACAACGTCAACATGTTACCAACCTACAACGTCAACATGTTACCGACCCACAACGTCAACATGTTACCAACCTACAACGTCAACATGTTACCAACCCACAACATCAACATGTTACCAACCCACAACGTCAACATGTTACCAACCTACAACATGTTACCAACCTACAACATCAACATGTTACCAACCCACAACGCCAACATGTTACTGCACAAGTCAACATGTTCCTGACCTACAACGCGTCAACATGTTACCAACTCTACAACGCCAACATGTTACCGACCTACAACGTCAACATGTTACCAACCCACAACGTCAACATGTTACCAACCCACAACGTCAACATGTTACCAACCTACAACATCAACATCAACATGTTACTAACCCACAACGCCAACATGTTACCGACCCACAACGTCAGCATGTTACCGACCCACAACGCCAACATGTTACCGACCTACAACGCCAATATGTTACCAACCTACAGCGCCAACATGTTATCGACCCTACAACGTCAACATGTTACCCGACCCTGATCCATCAACGCCGCAACATGTTACCGACCCTAGCGCCAACAACATGTTACCGACCTACAACGTCAACATGTTACCGACCCACAACGTCAACATGTTACCAACCTACTAACGCTGGCGAACATAAAGTTACCGACCCACAACGCCAACATGTTACCGACCCACAACGTCAACATGTTACCGACCCACAACGTCAACATGTTACCGACCCACAACGTCAACATGTTACCGACCTACAACGTCAACATGTTACCGACCCACAACGTCAACATGTTACCGACCTACAACGTCAACATGTTACCGACCTACAACGTCAACATGTTACCGACCCACAACGTCAACATGTTACCGACCTACAACGTCAACATGTTACCAACCTACAACATCAACATGTTACCAACCCACAACGTCAACATGTTACCAACCTACAACATGTTACCAACCTACAACGTCAACATGTTACGAACCCACAACGTCAACATGTTACCAAGCTACGTCAACATGTTCCTGACCTACAACGTCAACATGTTACCGACCTACAACGTCAACATGTTACCGACCTACAACGTCAACATGTTACCGACCCACAACGTCAACATGTTACCGACCTACAACGTCAACATGTTACCAACCTACAACATGTTACCAACCTACAACGTCAACATGTTACCGACCCACAACGTCAACATGTTACCGACCTACAACGTCAACATGTTACCAACCTACAACATGTTACCAACCTACAACGTCAACATGTTACCAACCCACAACATCAACATGTTACCAAGCTACGTCAACATGTTCCTGACCTACAACGTCAACATGTTACCAACCTACAACGTCAACATGTTACCGACCTACAACGTCAACATGTTACCAACCCACAACGTCAACATGTTACCAACCCACAACGTCAACATGTTACCAACCTACAACATCAACGTCAACATGTTACCGACCCACAACGTCAACATGTTACCGACCCACAACGTCAACATGTTACCGACCCACAACGTCAACATGTTACCAACCTACAACGTCAACATGTTACCGACCCACAACGTCAACATGTTACCGACCCACAACGTCAACATGTTACCAACCCACAACGTCAACATGTTACCGACCCACAACGTCAACATGTTACCGACCTACAACGTCAACATGTTACCAACCTACAACGTCAACATGTTACCAACCCACAACATCAACATGTTACCAACCCACAACGTCAACATGTTACCAACCTACAACATGTTACCAACCTACAACATCAACATGTTACCAACCCACAACGTCAACATGTTACCAAGCTACGTCAACATGTTCCTGACCTACAACGTCAACATGTTACCAACCTACAACGTCAACATGTTACCGACCTACAACGTCAACATGTTACCAACCCACAACGTCAACATGTTACCAACCCACAACGTCAACATGTTACCAACCTACAACATCAACATGTTACCAACCCACAACGTCAACATGTTACCGACCCACAACGTCAACATGTTACCGACCCACAACGTCAACATGTTACCGACCTACAACGTCAACATGTTACCAACCTACAACGTCAACATGTTACCGACCCACAACGTCAACATGTTACCGACCCACAACGTCAACATGTTACCGACCCACAACGTCAACATGTTACCGACCTACAACGTCAACATGTTACCGACCTACAACGTCAACATGTTACCGACCCACAACGTCAACATGTTACCGACCTACAACGTCAACATGTTACCGACCTACAACGTCAACATGTTACCGACCCACAACGTCAACATGTTACCGACCCACAACGTCAACATGTTACCAACCTACAACATCAACATGTTACCAAGCTACGTCAACAGTACTTCTGTTTTTATTATGGATCCCCATTAGTTCCTGCCAAGGCAGCAGCTACTCTTCCTGGGGTTTATTATGGATCCCCTTTTGTTCCTGCCAAGGCAGCAGCTACTCTTCCTGGGGTTTATCATGGATCCCCATTAGTTCCTGCCAAGGCAGCAGCTACTCTTCCTGGGGTTTATTATGGATCCCCATTAGTTCCTGCCAAGGCAGCAGCTACTCTTCCTGGGGTTTATTATGGATCCCCTTTAGTTCCTGCCAAGGCAGCAGCTACTCTTCCTGGGGTTTATCATGGATCCCCATTAGTTCCTGCCAAGGCAGCAGCTACTCTTCCTGGGGTTTATTATGGATCCCCATTAGTTCCTGCCAAGGCAGCAGCTACTCTTCCTGGGGTTTATTATGGATCCCCTTTAGTTCCTGCCAAGGCAGCAGCTACTCTTCCTGGGGTTTATTATGGATCCCCATTAGTTCCTGCCAAGGCAGCAGCTACTCTTCCTGGGGTTTATTATGGATCCCCTTTAGTTCCTGCCAAGGCAGCAGCTACTCTTCCTGGGGTTTATTATGGATCCCCATTAGTTCCTGCCAAGGCAGCAGCTACTCTTCCTGGGGTTTATCATGGATCCCCATTAGTTCCTGCCAAGGCAGCAGCTACTCTTCCTGGGGTTTATCATGGATCCACATTAGTTCCTGCCAAGGCAGCAGCTACTCCTCCTGGGGTTTATCATGGATCCCCATTAGTTCCTGCCAAGGCAGTAGCTACTCTTCCTGGGGTCCAACAAAATTAAGGCGGTTTATACAATTTTAAAAACATTACAATACATTCACAGATTTCACAACACTGTGTGCTCTCAGGCCCCTACTCCACCACTACCACATATCTACTGTACTAAATCCATGTGTACGTGTGTGTATAGTGCGTATGGTGCGTGTGTGTGTACGTGTGTGTATAGTGCGTGTGTGTATAGTGCGTATCGTGTGTGTGTATGCATGTGTCTGAGTCTGTTTGTGTTGCTTCACAATCCCTGCTGTTCAATAAGGTGTATTTCTACCTGCTTTTTAAATCTGATTTTACTGCTTGCATCAGTTACCTGATGTGGAATAGAGTTCCATGTAGTCATGGCTCCATGTAGTCATGGCTCTATGTAGTACTGTGCGCCTCCCATAGTCTGTTCTGGACTTGGGGACTGTGAGGAGACCTCTGGTGGCGTGTCTTGTGGGGGTATGCATGGGTTGTCCGACGTCATTCAACATGTCAATACTTCTCATAAATCCAGGTAGTGCTAGAACGCCTCAAACAAAGGTCTGTGTTTCATGTAGGCTTTCCCTGACATTTTGATAACCGTGTAAACCTCTCTGACGAGGTGACTTTAAATCAATACATTCTGCTCTATTTATTCTTGATTAGCTGAGACATCATGCAAGACTACGAAGCCCTGCCAGCTCCAGCACGTCATTTCTAGCCGACGACTCCACTTCATTTACTGTTCCAAGACCAAAATCCATAAATAAGAAAACAAATATACGTTTAACAAAATTGGCCTACCACTTCAGCCGCTAAGTGGTAGGGCCACACAAGCTGACAGAACGGAACTGCAGAGTGCTGAAACACTCACTACAGAATTCCAAACTGCATCTGGAAGAAACTTTAGCACAAAAAACTGTTCATGAAATGGGTTTTCCATGGCCGAGTAGCCGCACACAAGCCTAAAATCACCATGCGCAATGCCAAGCGTCGGCTGGAGTGGTATAAAGCTCACCGCCATTGGACTCTGGAGCAGTGGAAATGCATTCTCTGGAGTGATGAATCACGCTTCACCATCTGGCAGTCTGACGGACAAATCTGGGTTTGGTGGATGCCAGGAGAACGCTACCTGTGTAGTGCCAACTGTAAAGTGCCAACTGTAAAGTTTGGTGGAGAAGGAATAATGGTCTTGGGCTGTTTTTTCATGGTTAGGGCTAGGCCCCTTAGTGTCAGGGAAGGGAAATCTTAACGCTACAGCCAACTCTCTCCTATACCCTCTCCTATGCCACTATTCCCAACATCTTATACCCTATTAGGTTGTCAAATAAACCATATTTATAACTTAATCATTATAGGGCTGTGAAACCCATAGCCGATTGGCTTGAGACTGACCTTTTCTCACCATTAATTTACGAAGAGAAATTTCCATTTTATAACAGGTAGTGTCCATTTATTTACAGTAGTCTGTTGATTAATTATTGCTTTCTTCAGTGGAAATACAGAAAGTGTAAAAAAATCCTATATACCAAAAACTAAATCACGCAGAGATTTACAACTATTTAACCATGTTAATCATTACTGAAACATGCAAACGACAAACATTTAACCAGTTAAAGATAATTAAAATATTGTATTAAAAATTAATTTGTACAAAAGTCAAGAGTTGGCTATAAGATGAGCACATACAAAGGGAGTGTGTGTATATGTGTGTAAGTGTTTCTGTGCGTGTGTATTACGGTGTGTATCATAATATCCTGTCATAAAAAATGGATCCCCATTCCCCAATCAAATACCTTGATCGATACCATGAAAAAAAAATGAAAAAACAGAAAATTGTATTTTTTTCTCCAATCTAGCAACCCTCATGAAATTCTAAATAGCCTTGTATAAAATGCATTACGAAAGAAAAGGTGTAATGTAGGCTTGAACTAAGCCACACCAAAACAAGAACGCACGATATCTGCTGAAATAGTTTTTGTACATATTTACACAAATTGAGTCTGAGATTGTGTTGCTACGGCATACATTGGACATTGTTGACATTCTGTGCTTCCAACTTTGCCAAACTTTGTGGCAAGGCTCTTTTCTGTTTCAGCATGACAATGCCTCCGTGCACAAAGCAAAAGTTCATACAGAAAATGGTTTGTCAAGATCGGCGTGGAAGAACTTGACTGGCCTGCGCAGAGCCCTGACCTCAACCCCATCGAACACCTTTGGGTTGAATTGTAACACCAACTGCGAGCCAGGCCTAATCGCCCAACATCAGTGCCCGACCTCACAAATGCTTGTGTGGCTGAATGGAAGCAAGTCCCTGCAGTAATGTTCCAACATCTAGTGGAAAGACTTTCCAGAAGAGTGGTTATAGCAGCAAATGGGGGGGACCAACTCTATACTAATGATCATGATTTTGGAATGAGATGTTGATGAGCAGGTGTCCACATACTTTTGGTAATGTAGTGTATATAGCAGGGTTTCCATTAGCCGGTAATAGTCGGCTAACGGAAAGACGATAAATATAATTGACACCTGCCAAATTGTCTGGGAGAAGAAGAAAGAAATCCAATTGCGAAAATATTGCTTTTTAGTCTCTTCATTGATGGAAATACATAGGACCTTATTTGTCTTTGGGTTTATTTGCATAATTTAGTGGAATAAAACTGTCTCGTGTACAGTATATTGTTATGCATATTATAAAACACACACAGCATACAGATACCTTTGAGGGGAAAATCTGTCAGACATCAATCATTCGCAAAACAATTCTAAATGCAATCCTTTGTTTAATCTTTTTTATTTGGCCATGATTAAAACGAGAGCTACTCTTTTTATTTCTCAAATGGTAATTGAAGCGCACTTCCCATTCCCCATTCAAATGCTTAGGATGTACAGTAGGCAGGCTTCAGCGTGTCACACACCACTTCGCAATGAGCTGGAGGCAGTATACATTGACAACATATTGCTACTTAATTGTTTGAAACGTGAATGTTTTACTACATATTATGAGACGTGTTTAACCTTGCTTCAAAGTAGCCTGGGGAAAATCCGACCATATCCATGGAGGCAATTATTTTAGTAGAACCAACAGCATATTTCTCCCATGTTCCCTTGGCTTACAACTTTCTTTCATTGTCAGGTAGCCAAACGCACATTTGTGCAAAGCCTACTTCCTTGTGTACATTGCTGCACTAATAATGTTAAGATATAATAGCTTATCAACATTTGAAGTTAAACATTCTAACCTGTTGCATCAGATTCTTTGTTTTAATGTTGCCTAGGCCTACTGGTTGTATGAATTTGGGATATATCGTCCCAGCACTGTCCCATAGTCTGTTTGGGCTTTCTTTCTCGACAAGCTGACCAATAGAATAAGTAAACCTTTCTACGATAGGCGGCGTGTCCATAAGGCTAGGGGAAGCTTTCACAAAATAAATGGAATTACATTGCCAAAATAATATAGCCTAATTAGAGTCCTGTTCATACAGAAATGAATACAATAATTTAAACCTAAAGCATGATTGGACTTTTATTAAAAAAAATCTCACAGTCGGAAAGAAAGGCAGCGTGCACAATTTTGGCAACCCAAACTAGATGATTGTTGAGTTGCAAATGTCAGTGAAAAGTAGAGGCCCAGCTAGGCATAAATAAATATTTCATAATTCAATAACGGGAAAACATAGTTTGGAAAGCAAATGGCTATTGTTGTAAAGACAAGACAATGAAAAGCTTCTCATCTGTCTTTTAGTTATACAAATGCTCAACTTAATTGAGCGAACAACAGTAGCCTGTCTCAGAGGTGCAACTTTCACTGGGGACTTCATGTCCCCCCCCCCCACACATTTTTATTATTGCAATGTGATACAAAAAACTGTAACGGTGAGCTGTTTGGAGTGTTCCGACGGTTGGATTTAGGACCACATGCGGGCTGATAGGCTGTGTGGGAAGGCTGGCTGGACCAGCACGGGAGAGTTGAGCATAGTTCAGTGTGTATGTGTTGCGCTTTTTCACGAGTTGTAAAAGCAAGCAGAGCAGAAACTGGCTACTCTTTAGTTAACTTATGTAGCTTGCAAGGTAACTTCTGTTCAACTTACCAGAAAAAAAAAACGAGTGTTTATTCACCAGTGTTAGTAGTGTAACTGACATGTAATGTTGGCTTATTGTCGTGACTTTACATTCACTAATCTGATGGCTGTTATTTATTTAATCCACTAACTATGTGTAATTGTTACCCAATTAAATTAATAATGTAACAATTAACTCATGAGGATTTGGGGCACCACAGAAGAGGTTGTTTAAAGAGTCACCATTTCCTGAATTAAACTCTATAAAAGGTGTATATCTATTACATCGATAAACAGACATCTGATTAATCATTACCTCTTATCATATCATCAATTCTGACCATTTGTAATTTTCTTGGATCTGAAAAAAAAAAAGCCTTGCTCATGATTCAGTACTACACCAATTGGTTTAATTATTTATTTACTAGCTAACTAAATAATAACACAGAATAAACATACACCATTTACATAAGAAAAAAAGGTCCCTAGTGGACTGATAAAATATGACGGCTTATTACACAGTGAGGGGGAAAATGAGAGCGACAGAGAAAAATGGACACGTTCTGTAACTATGCTCCCAGTAACGATATACGTTGCACACGAACCGCCGCCGCTTTGGAATGAGACATCATGAATGTATTTACGTGTGAAATGCCTTCGTTCATCCTTTATCTTGTTCGGAACCCAAGCCTTCTTGGGAAAGTTGTCGGCCTTCCAGCTGTAGGGCTCCGATTGTCCGAAAGGGGTCTCCCCTTTCCCCGTCTTCTACTGTTGTTCACTCTGGAAGATAACTAGCCATGTCAGCGGTTCCCCTTGGTGATAAGCGTAGTAGGATAGTCTCACTTCAATTTGTTTTTCTTGATATCTGACTTAAGATGGCTAATCATCTGTACCAGTGATTGTCTGAGGTGAGCTTCTCGCCTTTTCCTCCTCGTGTTGGTATTCAGGATTCGAACCACGATGGACATGAGCTGCAGCTCTTTATCTCTCTGGTCTAAAGGAAGGCGAGTTTATTTCTTCACCTCGTGTTGAGGTTCAACATTTCAACATGAAGCTACCCGCCTCACGTTTCCCGGTCTACAAGTTGATTCCTCTTCCAAGCCTTTATGCACTCTTTATGCACTCCATCCCGTAATGCTGACAAGCTCTCTGACCTCACTCGGGGCGTGGCTACTTAACGTGCAAAGGTTATGACTAGAAGTTCTCGTATGACTCCTAAAAATCACATTCCTATATTAAAATATTTATAATTTATCATATCCTATGCCTGACATATTGGATGAACACTTAACAGATAAAAGGGGGTTTCCCTTCCAAGTTAGTATTTGGTCCATTCAGTTTTAAATAACATCACAAAATGAAAAAAAATATGACATTAGCTTTCTACATCTCCCCCCTGAACTGGAAGCAGCAAAAGAATGACGGCAGAGACACTTAGGATATTTTATATCACCTTTTAGGAAGCAAGCAGAGACAAATAAATGGCTAATCAATATTTATTAAAAAACAAAAAGGCGCAACGCTCGCTCACCTATGTGATTAAATGTTTGATTGCACTTTGACGTTGGTTGAGCGCCGTCCACTTCTTTCCATTTATCAATATGTATTTACAGACACTGTAGTAAACTAGTCTAATCAAATTTAAGTTAATTTCCTTTTCAAGTTAACTGCTACGTGATTCCCCACCCATGTAGAGAGTCTTCTCTATTTCAATGAGACCACACATACTAGGCGTACTTGAACTCTCACGCCCAACTAGGAGAGGTAGGCTACTGACGTTGAAGCAGCGAATTCTGTGTGTGAGAATAATGTGAAAAATATTTGTATTTTTAATACAATAGGTAGGCTAATGCATACAAAGCAGAAAGAGGATGGACAGTTTCCAAATAATCTGTGGGACAACAAAATATATTTTTTTTATCCCTAAGTCGTCTGTCTGACCGCAGAATGGAAAATGACGACTGCGCCACAATGATCTCCCGTTGTGTCCCGCAGGGCATCCCGTAGGAATGCAGCCCTCTAGTGCAGTCAGTACACGACACTATGCTCATCATGTCTTATCAGTATCAGATGGCGACAGGAGTCCCAACAGGGTCAGACAGCCAGGGAAGACCATGGTGACAGGAGTCCCAACAGGGTCAAACAGCCAGGGAAGACCATGGTGACAGGAGTCCCAACAGGGTCAGACAGCCAGGGAAGACCATGGCGACAGGAGTCCCAACAGGGTCAGACAGCCAGGGAAGACCATGGTGACAGGAGTCCCAACAGGGTCAGACAGCCAGGGAAGACCATGGTGACAGGAGTCCCAACAGGGTCAGACAGCCAGGGAAGACCATGGCGACAGCGGACCCAACAGGGTCAGACAGCCAGGGAAGACCAGTCTACGGAGCTCAGCTGAATTTTACAGTAGGCTTATATTAACAATAGCAGTGAATGATACAAAGTTCTGTCTTGAATTAATGGGTAAACCTACATTAGCTACAGGACAGCAGCTTAAGTTTAAAGGTAAAGTCTGGGATCTGGGAATAATGATCATTTCAATTATTGAACCATTTGATTCTATTATTGGATAATATAATGTATAAAATGTACACCAAGGTAATTATTTGTCATGCCTCATTTTAGGAGGATCAGATGATGACAGGGGTCTCAGCGAGGGGATTTTTCAATATAATTTTTTTGTATATACAAACATTTTATTATCTCTGTGCAGCAAACACTGGACAAGCCAGATGCTATTTTAAGGCAGTTTGACAAACCTCCAAAGTCGATTTCCAAAACTGTATCAAGGGTTGATAGAGGCTTTTCCCCGATGACGCAAAACAGAAATGCGCCGAAGACCTGGTAGAAGCTCTTTATGAAGATTAATGGACACAGATACTGTATGTTTGAATGCCCAGTCATGTTCATGTCATCTCAGACATAAATTACTGCAGTTAAAAGGCCATTCATAGAACATACTATATGCCAGTGAAACTGAATTACATGCACTCAGAAATGTCATTCCTCTGCTGGCGGTGTAAAACACAAAACGAGGACATATTTGCATATGGTATGGTCTTGTGAAGAAAGGCTGGCTGAATTCTGCCAAAGAGTATGCTCTTTGATCTCAGCATGTCTACAGATTCTTCCTTCTCCCTGTTTTTTGTTTGCCTGGAAATGTTGATACTGGACACTGTTATCTGAAGAAACTGTGTAACCTAGCATTCATAGCGGGTTAAGAAATGCATTGGAAGGTTGGTTATCTTCCCACAATGTCAAGTTATGTATCACTAGATTTGATTTATTACAAGATTAAGGGAATACTGGGCCACTTGCATAAGGTCTGAATGCCTTATGTGGAGTCTGTATTGAAAACATGCCCACTTAAGGGAAGATTTTGGCAATTCCTAACTGCTGGGCTGCTCAGTTCTGGCCCTAGGGGTCAGCCACACTGTTGGTTGTTACTCTTGCCTTGGCCTAATACACCTGAAACCAATAATGAATGTTTCACTATGATCCTGAAGCTGAGTGGGATGTGTTGGGTTGGGGCTCTGCAGGGTGGTGGGCCCCTAGGGACAGGACGAGGCGACCCAGCTGCAGGGTGGTGGACCCCTGGGGACAGGACGACCCAGCTGCAGGGTGGTGGACCCCTGGGGACAGGACGAGGCGACCCAGCTGCAGGGTGGTGGACCCCTGGGGACAGGACGGGGCGACCCAGCTGCAGGGTGGTGGGCCCCTAGGGACAGGACGAGGCGACCCAGCTGCAGGGTGGTGGACCCCTAGGGACAGAACAGGGAGACCCAGCTGCAGGGTAGTGGAGCTGGTTGGTCGGTCTGGCTGGTTCAGTCCGGCTGGTTCAGTCCGGCTGGTCGGTCGGTCTGGCTGGTCGGTCGGTCTGGCTGGTCGGTCTGGCTGGTTAAGTCTGGCTGGTTCAGTCCGGCTGGCTGGTTCGGTCGGTCTGGCTGGTCGGTCGGTCTGGCTGGTCGGTCGGTCTGGCTGGTTAAGTCCGGCTGGTTCAGTCCGGCTGGTCGGTCTGGCTGGTTCAGTCCGGCTGGCTGGTCGGTCGGTCTGGCCTGTCTATCTGGCTGGTCAGTCGGTCTGGCTGGCTGGTCTATCTGGCTGGTCAGTCGGTCTGGCTGTCCCCAAAATGAACGCTCAGCACTGCCTATATCTATAATGTGATTCTGCTGTTTGTTACTCGTCTTGTTGGCTGAGGAAAAGTTCATGTGGGCAGTTACTCTAACATCTTCAGGACGTTGCATCCTCGACTTGCATGTTCTGTTCAGATTAATTACCATAATCAAAATGTGACTTCTGTCATTCTGAGCACTGTGGGTGGACGCCCTAATCAGGTTATGGTAAATTAAAATGCTGACGGTCAAAATGTCCATCCATACAATTTCATAACCCTAACCCTGCTATACAGCAAGCTAAACCCTGCTATACAGCAAGCTAAACCCTGCTATACAGCATGCTAAACCCTGCTATACAGCTGGCTAAACCCTGCTATACAGCTGGCTAAACCCTGCTATACAGATGGCTAAACCCTGCTATACAGATGGCTAAACCCTCTATACAGATGGCTAAACCCTGCTATACAGATGGCTAAACCCTGCTATACAGATGGCTAAACCCTGCTATACAGCAAGCTAAACCCTGCTATACAGCAAGCTAAACCCTGCTATACAGCTAGCTAAACCCTGCTTTACAGCAAGCTAAACCCTGCTATACAGCAAGCTAAACCCTGCTATACCGCTAGCTAAACCCTGCTATACAGATGGCTAAACCCTGCTATACAGCTAGCTAAACCCTTCTATATAGCTAGCTAGCTACTTACCAACATGATACTACCAACATACCTTCATTTACCAAGATGATACTACCAACATACCTCATTTACCAAGATGATACTACCAACATACCTCATTTACCAAGATGATACTACCAACATACCTTTTTTTACCAAGATGATACTACCAACATACCTTCATTTACCAAGATGATACTACCAACATACCTTCATTTACCAAGATGATACTACCAACATACCTCATTTACCAAGATGATACTACCAACATACCTTCATTTACCAAGATGATACTACCAACATACAGTGGGGGAAAAAAGTATTTAGTCAGCCACCAATTGTGCAAGTTCTCTCACTTAAAAAGATGAGAGAGGCCTGTAATTTTCATCATAGGTACACTTCAACTATGACAGACAAAATGAGGAAAGAAAAACCAGAAAATCACGTAGGATTTTTTATGAATTTATTTGCAAATTATGGTGGAAAATAAGTATTTGGTCAATAACAAAAGTTTCTCAATACTTTGTTATATACCCTTTGTTGGCAATGACAGAGGTCAAATGTTTTCTGTAAGTCTTCACAAGGTTTTCACACACTGTTGCTGGTATTTTGGCCCATTCCTCCATGCAGATCTCCTCTAGAGCAGTGATGTTTTGGGGCTGTCGCTGGGCAACACGGACTTTCAACTCCCTCCAAAGATTTTCTATGGGGTTGAGATCTGGAGACTGGCTAGGCCACTCCAGGACCTTGAAATGCTTCTTCTGAAGCCACTCCTTCGTTGCCCGGGCGGTGTGTTTGGGATCATTGTCATGCTGAAAGACCCAGCCACGTTTCATCTTCAATGCCCTTGCTGATGGAAGGAGGTTTTCACTCAAAATCTCACGATACATGGCCCCATTCATTCTTTCCTTTACACGGATCAGTCGTCCTGGTCCCTTTGCAGAAAAACAGCCCCAAAGCATGATGTTTCCACCCCATGCTTCACAGTAGGTATGGTGTTCTTTGGATGCAACTCAGCATTCTTTGTCCTCCAAACCACGACGAGTTGAGTTTTTACCAAAAAGTTCTATTTTGGTTTCATCTGACATTCTCCCAATCCTCATCTGGATCATCCAAATGCTCTCTAGCAAAATTTAGACGGGCCTGAACATGTACTGGCTTAAGCAGGGGGACACGTCTGGCACTGCAGGATTTGAGTCCCTGGCGGCGTAGTGTGTTACTGATGGTAGGCTTTGTTACTTTGGTCCCAGCTCTCTGCAGGTCATTCACTAGGTCCCCCCGTGTGGTTCTGGGATTTTTGCTCACCGTTCTTGTGATCATTTGGACCCCAAGGGTGAGATCTTGCGTGGAGCCCCAGATCGAGGAAGATTATCAGTGGTCTTGTATGTCTTCCATTTCCTAATAATTGCTCCCACAGTTGATTTCTTCAAACCAAGCTGCTTACCTATTGCAGATTCAGTCTTCCCAACCTGGTGCAGGTCTACAATTTTGTTTCTGGTGTCCTTTGACAGCTCTTTGGTCTTGGCCATAGTGGAGTTTGGAGTGTGACTGTTTGAGGTTGTGGACAGGTGTCTTTATACTGATAAGTTCAAACAGGTGCCATTAATACAGGTAACGAGTGGAGGACAGAGGAGCCTCTTAAAGAAGAAGTTACAGGTCTGTGAGAGCCAGAAATCTTGCTTGTTTGTATGTGACCAAATACTTATTTTCCACCATAATTTGCAAATAAATTCATAAAAAATCCTACAATGTGATTTTCTGGATTTCTTTTCCTCATTTTGTCTGTCATAGTTGAAGTGTACCTATGATGAAAATTACAGGCCTCTCTCATCTTTTTAAGTGAGAGAACTTGCACAATTGGTGGCTGACTAAATACTTTTTTTCCCCACTGTACCCTCATTTACCAAGATGATACTACCAACATACCTCATTTACCAAGTTGATACTACCAACATACCTTCATTTACCAAGATGATACTACCAACATACCTTCATTTACCAAGATGATACTACCAACATACCTCATTTACCAAGATGATACTACCAACATACCTTCGTTTACCAAGATGATAGTACCAACATACCCTCATTTACCAAGATGATACTACCAACATACCTTCATTTACCAAGATGATACTACCAACATACCTCATTTACCAAGATGATACTACCAACATACCCTCATTTACCAAGATGATAGTACCAACATACCTCATTTACCAAGTTGATACTACCAACATACCTAATTTACCAAGATGATACTACCAACATACCTCATTTACCAAGATGATACTACCAACATACCCTCATTTACCAAGATGATACTACCAACATACCTTCATTTACCAAGATGATACTACCAACATACCTTCATTTACCCAGATGATAGTACCAACATACCTCATTTACCAAGTTGATACTACCAACATACCTAATTTACCAAGATGATACTACCAACATACCTCATTTACCAAGATGATACTACCAACATACCCTCATTTACCAAGATGATACTACCAACATACCTTCATTTACCAAGATGATACTACCAACATACCTTCATTTACCCAGATGATACTACCAACATACCCTCATTTACCAAGATGATACTACCAACATACCTTCATTTACCCAGATGATACTACCAACATACCTCATTTACCAGATGCTTTTTTTCTTTCAGCTGGTGGAGGTCTATATTCAATCCCTTATCATTTCTGCCAACTATATGGAGGTGAATTCTATTTCAATTCATGGTGTCAGAATGCACTGCAGTATTAAAGTTTAGAACTAAGTTGTTGACATGCTCTCTTAGGGTTAACTCTTTGTGGAATGTATCATAATCATGAATGAATAAGCATATTTATTTGACATGAATGCACCAATCACAAACACCTGAACTCCAACAACGACATCGTTTTAAAGAAATCTAAACAGTAAACAATGCATACGACTTTCATACATAACAAACATCTGACTTGAAGTATAGACTAAATGATTTATTTACCAATGCCACAAACCTGGGACATAGATCACCATGGTAACTATGATTACTAACCTGGGACATAGATCACCATGGTAACTATGATAACCATCAGAAAGCCCACAGATTATTCTACTTTTTCATTATAGGAATTAGACCGGCACAAATAACAACATGTAAATAACAACATGTAAAACAGCATATTGGGATTTTGGTGGGTGAGTTACAACTGGATGTGAAATGTAGATTTAATATATAATACTAGGTCAACTCCAGCTGAATGAGAAACAACTGGATGTGTAATGTAGGTTTAATATATAATACTAGGTCAACTCCAGCTAAATGAGAAACAACTGGATGTGTAATGTAGGTTTAATATATAATACTAGGTCAACTCCAGCTGAATGAGAAACAACCGGATGTGTAATGTAGGTTTAATATATAATACTAGGTCAACTCCAGCTGAATGAGAAACAACTGGATGTGTAATGTAGGTTTAATATATAATACTAGATCAACTCCAGCAGACTTAACAAACTGAAAACAAGGAAGCCATGTCTAAACACAGCTATATCAACACACAGCTATACCAACACACAGCTATACCAACACACAGCTATAACACAGGTCCATGTAAACTCAGCAAAAAAGAAACGGGTCAAAATCAAAAGTAACAGTCAGTATCTGGTGTGGCCACCAGCTGCATTAAGTACTGCAGTGTATCTCCTACTGATGGAATGCACCAGATTATCCAGTTCTTGCTGTGAGATGTGACCCCACTCTTCCACCAAGGCACCTGCAAGTTCCCGGACATCTCTGGGGGGAATGGCCCTAGCCCTCACAGGTCCCAGACATGCTCAATGGGATTGAAATCCGGGCTCTTCGCTGGCCATGGCAGAAAACTGACATTCCTGTCTTGCAGGATATCACGCACAGAACGAGCAGTATGGCTGGTGGCATTGTCATGCTGGAGGGTCATGTAAGGATGAACCTGCAGGAAGGGTACCACATGACGGAGGAGGATGTCTTCCCTGTAACGCACAGCGTTAAGACTGCCTGCAATGACAACAAGCTTAATCCGATGATGCTGTGGCACACCGCCCTAGACCATGACGGACCCTCCACCTCCAAATCGATCCCAAGTACAGGCCTCGGTGTAACGCTCATTCCTTCGATGATAAACGCAAAAACGGTTTGTGCTCATAGGCGACGTTGTGGCCGATGATATCTGGTGAGGACCTGCCTTTACAACAGGCCTACAAGCCCTCAGTCCAGCCTCTCTCAGCCTATTGTGGACAGTCTGAGCACTGATGGAGGGATTGTGCGTTCCTGGTGTAACTCGGGCAGTTGTTGTTGCCATCCTGTACCTGTCCCGCAGATGTGATGTTCGGTTGTACTGATCCTGTGCAGGTGTTGTTACACGTGGTCTGCCACTGCGAGGACGATGAGCTGTCCGTCCTGTCTCCCTGTAGCGCTGTCTTAGGCGTCTCACAGTACGGACATTGCAATTCATTGCCCTGGCCACATCTGCAGTCCTCATGCCTCCTTGCAGCATGCCTAAGGCACGTTCATACAGATGAGCAGGGACTCTGGGCATCTTTCTTTGTTGTTTTTCAGAGTCAGTAGAAAGGCCTCTTTAGTGTCCTAACTTGTTAGGGAGTGGCAGCTGAGGGGTCGGTTTTGGAGAGTCTGGCGTGCCTAAAGTAAAATGCTTGCCACTCAGGCTCAGAAAATAGGATATGCACATAATTAGTACTATTGGATAGGAAACACTGAGGTTTCCAAAAGTGTTAACATTTTGTCTGTGAGTGTAACAGAACTCATTTGGCAGGCAAAAAACAGAGAAAATTCCATCCGGAAATGTCATTCTGGTGGCTTATGGCTCACTTAGAGAGATTGCCTTTAGAAAAGTCTTTATACCAGGACACTGAATGTAGTACCTATTGCTTCCACTGGATGTCAGCAGTGTATAGGTAAAGTTTCATGGCAATCGGAACCAATGTGTTCAACAGGTAGAGGTTTTGGTGAGGGGAGCTCTTTCTGTTGCACGTTTTTGGGCGCACGTTTGGCTGAGCGGTCCACTTTATTTGACTTATATAACGTTTAGGTGACCATCCAAGTGAAAGCTTATCTTTTATGAATAAAAGTGATAATCTAAGGATGCATTTTAATTGGTTTTTGTTTTGTTGAGGGAAAGTTTATAGGTTTAGTTGGACGCGTTCTCTTCACGTTGGATTTTCTGAACACAAGGCGCCAACCGAACGGAGATTTATGGATATAATAAATTACTTTTTCTAACCAAATACCCATGGATTGTCTTCGTTGGACACTTAGGAAGCCCTCTGCAGAAGTTCTACAAAAGGTAAGGCACAGGTCTTCCCTGTGAAATGCATGGCTAAAGATTTCATGGTTATGAAAAATATTGAAGGTGCTACCCTCAAACAATCAAATGTAGTGCTTTCGCCGTAAAGCCTTTTTGAAATCCGCTGTGATATTGCCAACAAGGAGAGCTTTTGATGAGTATGAAACACTTGTATATTGGTGCATGTTTAATAATTCAACTTTTGGATTTTGCCATGCAGTGCAGTACAGTAGAGATGCTATATACAGTAGCGAGGCTATGTACAGTAGCGAGGCTATATACACTAGAGAGGCTATATACACTAGAGAGGCTATTACAGTAGAGAGGCTATATACAGTAGCGAGGCTATAACAGTAGAGAGGCTATATACAGTAGAGAGGCTATATACAGTAGAGAGACTATATACAGTAGAGAGGCTATAACAGTAGCGAGGCTATAACAGTAGAGAGGCTATATACAGTAGAGAGACTATAACAGTAGAGAGGCTATATACAGTAGAGAGGCTATATACAGTAGAGGGGCTATATACAGTAGAGAGGCTATATACAGTAGCGAGGCTATATACAGTAGCGAGGCTATATACAGTAGCGAGGCTATAACAGTAGCGAGGCTACATACAGTAGAGAGGCTATATACAGTAGAGAGGCTATATACAGACACCGGTTAGTCAGGCTGATTGAGGTAGTATGTACATGTAGTTATGGTTAAAGTGACTATCCATATATGATGAACAGAGAGTAGCAGTAGCGTAAAAGAGGGGTTGGGGGCACACAATCCAAATAGTCCGGGTAGCCATTTGATTACCCGTTCAGGAGTCTTAGCTGAGCAATTGCCGAACCAGGCAGTGATGCAACTAGTCAGGATGCTCTCGATGTTGCAGCTGTAGAACCTTTTGAGGATCTGAGGACCCAAGCAAAATCTTTTTAGTTTCCCGAGGGGGAATAGGCTTTGACGTGCCCTCTTCACGACTGTCTTGGTGTGTTTGGACCATTCTAGTTTGTTGTTGATGTGGACACCAAGGAACTTGAAGCTCTCAACCTGCTCCACTACAGCCCTGTCGATGAGAATGGGGGTGTGCTCGGTCCTCCTTTTCCTGTAGTCCACAATCATCTCCTTAGTTTTGGTTACGTTGAGGGATAGGTTGTTATTCTGGCACCACCCGGCCAGGTCTCTGACCTCCTCCCTATAGGCTGTCTCGTCGTTGTCGGTGATCAGGCCTACCACTGTTGTGTCGTCTGCAAACTTAATGATGGTGTTGGAGTCGTGGGTGAACAGGGGGTACAGGAGGGGGCTGAGCACGCACCCCTTGGGGGCTCCAGTGTTGAGGATCAGCGTTGCAGATGTGTTGCTACCTACCCTCACCACCTGGGGGCCGCCCGTCAGGAAGTCCAGGATCCAGTTGCAGACGGAGGTGTTCAGTCCCAGGATCCTTAGCTTAGTGATGAGCTTTGAGAGTACTATGGTGTTAAACGCTGAGCTGTAGTCAATGAATAGCATTCAACACGCATGGGAAACAGTGTTTAAACCCTTTACAATGAAGATATGTGAAGTTATTTAGATTTTTACAAATTATCTTTGAAAGACAGGGTCCTGAGAAAGGGACGTTTATTTTTGTTGCTGTTTAGTCATGTCTAAACACAGCTATAGCAACACCCATCTAGTCAAGTTAACAGGTCCACGTAACTGCTGTCAGTAGCACATTTACCAGACTGAACCTCAGAATATGCAGGAGGACAGCGTTACACAGGTGGAAAAAAACGGTACACCACAAAACTTTTAAACGTGTTACTGAGTCTAGATGTTATCCTGTCAGGAGAAGAACAGTTACTGAGTCTAGATGTTATCACATCAGGAGAAGAACAGTTACAGAGTCTAGATGTTATCACATCAGGAGAAGAACAGTTACAGAGTCTAGATGTTATCACATCAGGAGAAGAACAGTTACAGAGTCTAGATGTTATCACATCAGGAGAAGAACAGTTACAGAGTCTAGATGTTATCGCATCAGGAGAAGAACAGTTATTGAGTCTAGATGTTATCCTGTCAGGAGAAGAACAGTTCCTGAGTCTAGATGTTATAACTTCAAGAGAAGAACAGTTACATTGTCTAGATGTTATCACATCAGGAGAAGAACAGTTACCGAGTCTAGATGTTATCACATCAGCAGAAGAACAGTTACCGAGTCTAGATGTTATCCTGTCAGGAGAAGAACAGTTACTGAGTCTAGATGTTATCCTGTCAGGAGAAGAACAGTTACAGAGTCTAGATGTTATCCTGTCAGGAGAAGAACAGTTACAGAGTCTAGATGTTATCACATCAGGAGAAGAACAGTTACAGAGTCTAGATGTTATTACATCAGGAGAAGAACAGTTACTGAGTCTAGATGTTATCCTGTCAGGAGAAGAACAGTTATTGAGTCTAGATGTTATCCTGTCAGGAGAAGAACAGTTATTGAGTCTAGATGTTATCCTGTCAGGAGAAGAACAGTTCCTGAGTCTAGATGTTATAACTTCAAGAGAAGAACAGTTACATTGTCTAGATGTTATCACATCAGGAGAAGAACAGTTACCGAGTCTAGATGTTATCACATCAGCAGAAGAACAGTTACCGAGTCTAGATGTTATCCTGTCAGGAGAAGAACAGTTACTGAGTCTAGATGTTATCCTGTCAGGAGAAGAACAGTTACTGAGTCTAGATGTTATCCTGTCAGGAGAAGAACAGTTACAGAGTCTAGATGTTATCACATCAGGAGAAGAACAGTTACAGAGTCTAGATGTTATTACATCAGGAGAAGAACAGTTACTGAGTCTAGATGTTATCACATCAGGAGAAGAACAGTTACCGAGTCTAGATGTTATCCTGTCAGGAGAAGAACAGTTACCGAGTCTAGATGTTATCCTGTCAGGAGAAGAACAGTTACCGAGTCTAGATGTTATCCTGTCAGGAGAAGAACAGTTACAGAGTCTAGATGTTATCGCATCAGGAGAAGAACAGTTATTGAGTCTAGATGTTATCCTGTCAGGAGAAGAACAGTTCCTGAGTCTAGATGTTATCACTTCAAGAGAAGAACAGTTACATTGTCTAGATGTTATCACATCAGGAGAAGAACAAGTGAAGGAATCAGCACAGGGAAAATGGCTGACGGTAGGGTGGGTTTATAGAGAAGACGGAGAGTTCCAAAGAGACTGAAGTTGAGGGACCATGGGGCATAAAAGGCATGGTGTGGAATAAGGGGTAGCTAGAGAGATGGTTGGCCATGGAATAAACATAACATGGGGGTGCTGGTGTTCTACTGCACACCTTTTAGGTCATTGTAATAAATATCTAGCCCATGTCCAGTCATACTTGGGGTCTCAGCGCGTGTCACTACTTTCTTGCCCTGTGTGCTGTTGTCTGTGCCCAATAATGTTTGTACCATGTTTTGTGCTGCTACCATGTTGTGCTGCTACCATGTTGTTGTCGTCATGGTGCTGCCATTCTATGTTGTCGTCTTAGGTCTCTCTTTATGTAGTGTTGTGGTGTCTCTCTTGTCGTGATGTGTGTTTTGTCCTATAGATATTTTTTTCTTTCTATTTTTAATCCCAGCCCCCGTCCCCGCAGGAGGCCATTTGCCTTCTGGTAGGCTGTCATTGTAAATAAGAATTTATTCTTAACTGACTTGCCTAGTTAAATCAAGGTTAAATAAAAAAATGTATAAAAACATTTTGTCTCACTTGCAGCATTCAAATCGTGGTCACAACATCAAATCAAATTTATTTATAAAGCCCTTCTTACATCAGCTGATGTCACAGAGTGCTGTACAGAAACGCAGCCGAAAACCCCAAACAGCAAGCAATACCGAAAAATTCCCTAGAAAGGTCAGAACCTAGGAAGAAACCAGGCTGTGAGGGGTGGCCAGTCCTCTTCTGGCTGTGCCGGGTACAGACTATAACAAGATTTTAAAAGGTTCATAGAACATGCAGAACAGTTGAAACTGGAGAAGCAGCACGGCCAGGTGGACTGGGGACATCAAGGAGTCATCAGGCCAGGTCCTAATGCGCGCGCAGAGAGAGAGAGCGAGAACTTAAATTCACACAGGACACCGGATAAGAGAGGAGAAATACTCGATATAACAGACTGACCCTAGCCCCCCGACACTGAGACAGGAGGGGTCAGGAGACACTGTGGCCCTGTCCGACGATACCCCCGGACAGGGCCAAAACAGGCAGGATATAACCCCACCCACTCTGCCGAATCACAGCCCCCCACACCACTAGAGGGATATCTCCAACCACCAATTTACCATCCTGAGATGACAAGAGTTTTTTTTACAGATTGAGCCATACACAATAAAACTTAAGCATTAAGGACAGCATTGTGTGTGTGAATGATGGAAGGATCTTACCCAAGTTGTCCATTACAGTGTGTGTAGTGGGCTTGGGCAGTATACCGTATATACACCGTATATATTACTTTTCTTCCATCAATACCATTGAAGCTAATTCTTTTGAAGTGTTTCCAATACATTTTGATATTTGTAGCTGGTTTAAGTAAATACCTGCAGTCAACTTGACAAATCATATTTTCTTTTAGGCCCACCTTGTGTACTAAGTCGGTAATAACGTACATCACAGTATGAGAGAAGGACGGTAAATGAGGACGTGAACACCTGGATACCACCCACCCCTCACTTAGGCCTGCACATCAACCAGTACTGGGACCATTGGAGACTTGGGGATGCTTGCTCTCAGAGTGCTGCTTGAATGTCTTCGGGTCTGTGTCTATAAAGGCACATACAATACCAACCAATACTACTCACCCGACAGACAGGGGACAGGGCAGGTGTGGACCAGTGCTGCCTTGGCTGCAGTCTTTTGGTCCGCAGCTGCTTTGTTAGCAGCCGCCGCCTTGGCATCAGTCAACAAGTTCAAGTTCAACTTGAGAGCTGAGCATGTGTTACGTATCATAGTGGAGAAATTTGACTTGTTAAGAGTGGACAGATTCAAACCCTGAATGGCAGGAGTTTGTGTAGGCTTTTGTTCCAGCCCAGCTCACGCCGGATAACAAATCATAGCCTATCACGGGTCATTTGTTAATTTTATTATTTAAGTCAGGCGTTACAGCTGGGCTGGGACAAAACCCTTCACACACACTCTTGCTCTTCAGGACTTCCTGCAATGACTGAACCAGACCAAAGCAGGAGAAAAGAGTTCCAGGTTGAACCGGCTGACCTAGTTGAGAGGTGACGAGACTCAGAATAGTGTCCCAGGTTGAACCGGCTGACCTAGTTGAGAGGTGACGAGACTCAGAATAGTGTCCCAGGTTGAACCGGCTGACCTAGTTGAGAGGTGACGAGACTCAGAATAGTGTCCCAGGTTGAACCGGCTGACCTAGTTGAGAGGTGACGAGACTCAGAATAGTGTCCCAGGTTGAACCGGCTGACCTAGTTGAGAGGTGACGAGACTCAGAATAGTGTCCCAGGTTGAGACAGCCACCCACCCCTCAACCACAGACACACACATTATCAAGAACACCTAGCTTCACCATCTCAGTTAGCTAGCTAGTTAACTAGCAAGCCCGACTGTTGGTTCATAGCATTTCTCAAGCCGCAGTTAGGGTCAACATCAGACCGTCTGTCCTCCAAGCCAACAGCTGAACCCTGGGCTGACTACTCCACCCAACAACACACTTTGTATGTATTCATATTCTCTACACATTCAAATCACTTTCATCTACTGGACCAATGCAATAGTTATGTCACCCTTCTGCAATGCTAGTGTGTGTGATATATATATATATATATATATATATATATATATATATATATATATATATATATATATATATATATATATAGATATATATACACACTGCTCAAAAAAATAAAGGGAACACTTAAACAACACAATGTAACTCCAAGTCAATCACACTTCTGTGAAATCAAACTGTCCACTTAGGAAGCAACACTGATTGACAATAAATTTCACATGCTGTTGTGCAAATGGAAATAGACAACAGGTGTAAATTATAGGCAATTAGCAAGACACCCCCAATAAAGGAGTGGTTCTGAAGGTGGTGACCACAGACCACTTCTCAGTTCCTATGCTTCCTGGCTGTCAAGTACATTCAGAGACTTGTCCCGAACCCATTCCTACGCTGTCTTGGCTGTGTGCTTGGGGTTGTTGTCCTGTTGGAAGGTGAACCTTCACCCCAGTCTGAGGTCCTGAGCACTCTGGAGCAGGTTTTCATCAAGGAATAATGATCTGGGGCTGTTTTTCATGGTTCGGGCTAGGATGCAAGTCCCCGCAACAATGTTCCAACATCTAGTTAAATTAATTAATCAATTCGATCTAGTTGAAAGCCTTCCCAGAAGAGTGGAGGCTGTTATAGCAGCAAAAGGTGGGACCAACTCCATATTAATGCCCATGATTTTGTAATGAGATGTTGGACGAGCCCTTTTGGCCATGTGGTGTACATAACAACACATATGATATGGCAGACCTACACACATCACTTAGAAAAGGGCTGAACTTGAGATGTAGCAAGTCAATTATTGATGCCTTGATGACACACTGAATTTGATGACAAATTTGACATGACAAATAATTTACATTGACACTATTGTAATAGAAACAAATGTTAATGCAAATTGTAAAATTCACCTTTGTATATGCATAATGGTATACTCTTGACCTTTGTGCTGTTGACTGTGCCCAATAATGTTCGTACCATATTTTTGTTCTGCTACCATGTTGTGTTGCTACCATGTTGGTATGTTGTGCTGATACCATGTTGTTGTCATGTTGTGTTGCTACCATGTTGTTGTTATGTTATGCTGCTACCATGTTGTTGTCATGTTGTGTTGCTACCATGTTGTTGTTATGTTATGCTGCTACCATGTTGTTGTCATGTTGTGTTGCTACCATGTTGGTATGTTGTGTTGCTACCATGTTGGTATGTTGTGTTGCTACCATGTTGTTGTCATGTTGTGTAGCTACCATGTTGTTGTTATATTGTGTTGCTACCATGTTGTTGTCATGTTGTGTTGCTACCATGTTGTTGTTATATTGTGTTGCTACCATGTTGTTGTCATGTTGTGTTGCTACCATGTTGTTATGTTGTGTTGCTACCATGTTGTTATGTTGTGTTGCTACCATGTTGTTGTCATGTTGTGCTGCTACCATGTTGTCGTCATGTTGTGCTGCTACCATGTTGTCATGTTGTGTTGCTACCATGTTGTTGTCATGTTGTGTTGCTACCACGTTGTCGCCATGTTGTGCTTCTACCATGTTGTTGTTATGTTACTACCATGTTGTTGTCATGTTGTGCTGCTACCATGTTGTCATGTCATGTGTTACTACCATGTTGTCGTTATGTTATGTTGCTACTATGTTGTTGTTATGTTGTGCTGATACCATGTTGTTGTCATGTGTTGCTGCCTTGCTATGTTGTTGTCTTAGGTCTCTCTATATGTAGTGTTGTCTCTCTTGTTGTGATGTGTGTTTTGTCCTATATTTATATTGTATTTTTTTTTAATTTTGTTTATTTTAATCCCAGCCCCAATCCCCGCAGGAGGCCTTTTGCCAGGCCGTTGTAAATAAGAATTTGTTCTTAACTGACTTGCCTAGGTAAATAAAGGTTAAATAAAACACTCAGCTGTGTGAATAGGTATCATATAGAAAGCCTTCTGTATTATCACGTTGCAGAACACATGACTCTGTTAGGATAGAGGTGAAGCTGTGTGTACTGCCCTATAATATAGACGGAGATGTCTGGCACTGAAACAGTTAACCACTGCAGAAGGGGAGGTGCTCAGCTCCTCCCACCGTCGGGTCATTTGCATATCTGACGGGTAGCTTCCCTTCTCTTTGTTACTGAGGCACCCAGCCCCACCCCCACTGGACTCTGCACTGGCGGGAGAAAAAAAAGAGCCCGGCGGAGTGCTCAGTAGCTCTTTACAGTAACACACACACACACACACACACACACACACACACACACACACACACACACCCCCCCTTATGGGGAGGAGACACAGTTCGACGCTCTCTTTTTGGCAGAGACAGACAGATTAGACAGATGAGCAACAACACAGCAAGCAACCAGTAGGAAAACAAAGAAGGGAGAGGACAGGAGGGGGTGGGGACCAAAGGGAGGGGGTGGGGACCAAAGGGAGGGGGTGGGAGACCAAAGGGAGGGGGTGGGGACCAAATGGAGGGGTGGGAGACCAAAGGGAGGGGGTGGGAGACCAAATGGAGGGTGGGAGACCAAAGGAGGGGGGTGGGAGACCAAAGGGAGGGGGTGGGAGACCAAAAGGAGGGTGGGAGACCAAAGGGAGGGGGTGGGAGACCAAAAGGAGGGTGGGAGACCAAAGGGAGGGGGTGGGAGACCAAAGGGAGGGTGGAGACCAAAGGGAGGGGGTGGGAGACCAAAGGGAGGGTGGAGACCAAAGGGAGGGGGTGGGAGACCAAAGGGAAGGGGTGGGAGACCAAAGGGAGGGGGTGGGAGACCAAAGGGAGGGTGGGAGACCAAAGGGAGGGGGTGGGAGACCAAAGGAGGGGGTGGAGACCAAAGGGGTGGGGACCAAAGGAGGTGGGGTGGTAAGGGGGACCAAAGGGAGGGGGTGGAGACCAAAGGGAGGGGGTGGTGGGGGTGGAGACCAAAGAGAGGGGGAGACAAAAGGAAGAAAAAGCCTTCGACTCAAGTACAGAGTACAGATTTGTTAATAACTCAAAAGAACACAGTTAAAACACTAGACCACACAGAATGCTGTCCGAGGTAAGAGAGTTCCCCGTCTAAATTGCTCCACTCCGTTTTAGCGTAGTCTGTTTCCATCATCGGCTGAGCGGTGAGAGGAGATGGTATGGAGGAATACAGGGACGGAGGACAGATGGAAAGGAGGAGAGAGGAGAGCAAGAGGTCCAGACACAGAGGTGGTCTGGTAGGTATAAATACACAGACCGACAGAGCCAAGATTGAATGAAAGACAGACCGTTCTGTTCTTTCATTGTGCTGACCTCCCTCCCTCTCTCCGGAAATGGTTCAGTGGAAAAAAACAGGAAGTCAAATAGCAGAGGGAGAAGAAAGAAGAGGGCAGAGAGAGAGGGAGGGGCAGAGAGAGAGAGGAGGAGGGCAGAGAGAGAGAGAGGGGCAGCAAGAGAGAGAGAGGCAGCAAGAGAGAGAGAGGCAGCGAGAGAGAGAGAGGCAGCGAGAGAGAGAGAGGCAGCGAGAGAGAGAGGCAGAGAGAGAGAGAGGCAGCGAGAGAGAGAGGCAGCGAGAGAGGGCTAGGCAGCGAGAGAGAGGGCG
Source organism: Brachymystax lenok tsinlingensis (assembly GCA_030435695.1). Classification (NCBI taxonomy): domain Eukaryota; kingdom Metazoa; phylum Chordata; class Actinopteri; order Salmoniformes; family Salmonidae; genus Brachymystax; species Brachymystax lenok. The sequence goes on from CM059806.1 coordinate 36,657,678, forward strand.
AGGCAGCGAGAGAGAGAGAGAGAGAGGCAGCGAGAGAGAGAGAGAGAGAGGCAGCGAGAGAGAGGCAGCGAGAGAGAGGCAGCGAGAGAGAGGCAGCGAGAGAGAGGGCGAGGCAGCGAGAGAGAGGGCGAGGCAGCGAGAGAGAGGGCGAGGCAGCGAGAGAGAGGGCGAGGCAGCGAGAGAGCGAGGCAGCGAGAGAGAGAGCGAGGCAGAACTGGACAAGAACCTGACACCCTCAGCACACAGGGGGACAAACACCTACCTGGAGGTGACAGCATTCCCTCTCCCATATGCCCCCCCTAGACACAACTACGACAACATAACCAACAAAAACAGGTCACAACTCCTGCAGCTCTGTCGGATGCTAGGAATGTACATATTCAATGGTAGGCTTCGAGGGGACTCCTATGGTAGGTACACCTATAGCTCATCTCTTGGCAGTAGAACTGTAGACTACTTTATCACTGACCTCAACCCAGAGTCTCTCAGAGTGTTCACAGTCAGCCCACTGACACCCCTATCAGACCACAGCAAAATCACAGTCTACTATAACAGAGCGATACTTAATCATGAGGCATCAAAGCCAAAGGAACTGAGTAATATTAAGAAATGCTATAGATGGAAGGAATGTAGTGTGGAAACCAACCAAAAAACTATTAGGCAACAACAAATTCAATCCCTTTTAGACAACTTCCTGGACAAAACGTTCCACTGTAATAGTGAAGGTGTAAACTTGGCAGTAGAACATCTTAACAGTATATTTGACCTTTCAACTTCCCTATCAAATATAACAATTTCAAGCAGAAAACCTAAGAAAATGAACAACAATGACAAATGGTTTGATGAAGAATGCAAAAACCTAAAAAATAAATTGAGAAACCAGTCCAACCAAAAACATAGAGACCCAGAAAACCTGAGCCTACGCCTTCACTATGGTGAATCACTAAAACAATACAGAAATACACTACGGAAAAAGAAGGAACAGCACGTCAGAAATCAGCTCAATGTAAGAACAAACATCAAAAACATAAAACATGATCAAATACACATCTTAGACTCAACTATTAAAGACAACCAGAACCCACTGGATTCTCCAATTACCTTGAATGAACTACAGGACAAAATAAAACCCTCCAAGCCAAAAAGGCCTGTGGTGTTGATGGTATCCTCAATGAAATGATCAAATATACAGACAACAAATTCCAAATTGGCTATACTAAAACTCTAACATCATCCTCAGCTCTGGCATCTTCCCCAATATATGGAACCAAGGAATGATCACCCCAATCCATAAAAAGTGGAGACAAATTTGACCCCAATAACTACTATGGGATAAGCATCAACAGCAACCTTGGGAAAATCCTCTGCATTATCATAAACTGCAGACTTGCACATTTCCTCAGTGAAAACAATGTACTGAGCAAATGTCAAATTGGCTTTTTACCAAAATTTTCATACGACAGACCACGTATTCACCCTGCACACCCTAATTGACAAACAAACCAAAACAAAGGCAAAGTCTTCTCATGCTTTGTTGATTTCAAAAAAGCCTTCGACTCAATTTGGCATGAGGGTCTGCTATACAAATTGATGGAAAGTAGTGTTGGGGGAAAACATTATAAAATCCATGTACACAAACAAATGTGTGCGGTTAAATTAGGCAAAAAACACACATTTCTTCCCACAGGGCTGTGGGGCGAGACAGGAATGCAGATTAAGACCCACCTTCTTCAACATATATATCAATGAATTGGCGAGGGCACTAGAACAGTCTGCAGCACCCTGCCTCACCCTACTAGAATCTGAAGTCAAATCCCTACTGTTTGCTGAAGAATCTGGTGCTTCTGTCCCCAACCAGGGAGGGCCTACAGCAGCACCTAGATCTCCTGCACAGATTCTGCCAGACCTGGGCCCTGACAGTAAATCTCAGTAAGACCAAAATAATGGTGTTCCAAAAAAGGTCCAGTCTCCAGGACCACAAATACAAATTCCATCTAGACACCGTTGCCCTAGAGCACACAAGAAATTATACATACCTCGGCCTAAACATAAGCGCCACAGATACCTTCCATAAAGCTGTGAACGATCTGAGAGACAAGGCAAGAAGGGCCTTCTATGCCATCAAAAGGAACATGAAATTCGACCAATTAGGATCTGGCTAAATATTCTTGAATCAGTTATAGAACCCATTGCCCTTTATGGTTGTGAGTTCTGGGGTTCTGCTCACCAACCAAGAATTCACAAAATGGGACAAACACCAAATTGAGACTCTGCATGCAGAATTCTGCAAAAATATCCTCTGTGTACAACGTAAAACACCAAATAATGCATGCAGAGCAGAATTAGGCCGATACCCGCTAATGATCAAATTACAGAAAAGAGCCGTTAAATTTTACAACCACCTAAAAGGAAGCGATTCCTAAACCTTCCATAACAAAGCCATCACCTACAGAGAGATGAACCTGGAGAAGAGTCCCCTAAGCAAGCTGGTCCTGGGGCTCTGTTCACAGACACATACACACCCCACAGAGCCCCAGGACAGCAACACAATTAGACCCAACCAAATCATGAGAAAACAAAAAGATAATTACTTGACACATTGGAAATAATTAACAAAAAACAGAGCAAACTAGAATGCCATTTGGCCCTAAACAGAGAGTACACAGTGGCAGAATACCTGACCACTGTGACTGACCCAACCTGAAGGAAAGCTTTGACTATGTGCTGACTCAGTGAACATAGCCTTTCTATTGAGAAAGGCAGCCGTAGGCAGACCTGGTTCTCAAGAGAAGACAGGCTATGTGCACACTGCCCCCAAAATGAAATGAAAACAGTTCTGCACTTCCTAACCTCCTGCCAAATGTATGACCATATTAGACACATATTTCCCTCAGACTACACAGACCCACAAAGAATTAGATTTTTTTGTTGATCAACTCCCATATCTACTGGGTGAAATACCACAGTGTGCCATCACAGCAGCAAGATGTGTGACCTGTTGCCACAAGAAAAGGGCAACCAGTGAAGAACGAACACCATTGTAAATACAACCCATGTTTATGTTTATTTATTTTCCCTTTTGTACTTTAATCATTTGCACATCGTTCCAACACTGTATATAGACATAATGACATTTGTAGCGTCTTTATTATTTTGGAACATCGAACAGTGTAATGTTTACTGTTCATTTTAATTGTTTATTTCACTTTTGTATATTATCTACTTCACTTGCTTTGGCAATGTAAACATACCATGCCAATAAAGCCTCTTGAATTGAGAGGGGGCTGAGAGAGAGGGGAGGGGGCAGAGAGAGAGGAGGGGGCAGAGAGAGAGGAGGGGGCAGAGAGAGAGGAGGGGGCAGAGAGAGAGGAGGGGGGCAGAGAGAGAGGGGAGGGGGCAGAGAGTGGGGGAAGGGCGGGCGGCATCTTAAACAACATCTCCCTAAAGGCTTTTCACATATCAGCTCTTTCTTTCTTTCTCGTCCCTCCTCCCCCCTATCCCTCCCTCTCTTTCCTTCAAGTCTGTGACTGCAGGAGCCAGACACCGAGAGAGTTAGAGAGAGTGAGACACAGAACACTTGCTAACAGCTATGTAAACTCATTCAACCCTGATCCCTGTGTACAGTCACATAGAGCTATTTTAAACATGCTGGTTTATTGATGCTAACACCCATTAAGGAAAACATCCTATTTTGCCAAACACACATAGCAAAGAACAAAGGCTTCTCCTCAAACACACTGATGTGAACTCAACCTGTGCGCATGTGTGTGTGTGTGTTTTCCTGGCTACCTGAGATAAGTCTAGTGCTTACTATGTTATTTCCAAAACAATGAACAGGTGTAGATTATACACACACACCACACACACACACACACACACACATAAACAAACATGGGTGTGACAAATACTGAGAAGTCTCTGGTCAGTGCTATGACAATGTAATCAGGACCATGCAACATAAGAGACGTGTTCAATGATTAATCACACACAAACGCACACACACAAACACCATGCTTTCTGTATAAGTATAACATTAATCACACAAACACCATGCTTTCTGTATAAGTATAACATTGACCTTGTGGTGTGACGAGTGTCTCCTGAGCAGCGACAGCCTGGCCTGGACTCCTCCAGCTGATTCGGATACAACCTACACTAACAATGGTCACCTAAAGACTCTCAGACCATGAGAAACAAGATTCTTTGGTTTGATGAAACCAAGATTAAAAACTCTTTGGCCTGAATGCCAAGCGTCACGTCTGGAGGAAACCTGACACCATCCCTACGGTGAAGCATGGTGGTGGCAGCATCATGCTGTGGGGATGTTTTTCAGCGGCAGGAACTGGGAGACTAGTCAGGATCGGGGGAAAGATGAAAGGAGCAAAGTACAGAGATCCTTGATATGAAAACCTGCTCCAGAGCGCTCAGGACCTCAACTGAGGTGAAGGTTCACCTTCCAACAGGACAACGACTCTAAGCACATAGCCAAGACAACGCAGGAGTGGCTTCGGGACAAGTCTCTGAATGTCCTTGAGTCGCCTAGCCAGAGGCAGGATTTGAACCAGATCGAACATCTTTGGAGAAACCAGAAAATAGCTAAAATCGCTGCCAAAAGTGCTTCAACAAAATACTGAGTAAAGGGTCTGAATACTTATGTAAATGTGATATAAAAAAAAATTATAATATGTATTTGCAAACATTTCTAAAAACCTGTTTTTGCTTTGTCATTATGGGGTATTGTGATGTCATTATGGGGCATTGTGATGTCATTATGGGGTATTGTGATGTCATTATGGGGTATTGTGTGTAGATTGATCAGGGAAAAAGCGATTTTATCAATTTCAGAATAAGGCTGTAACGTAACAAAATGTGGAAATAGTCAAGGGGTCTGAATACTTTCCGAATGCACTGTATGTATTTTATTTATTTTGTTAACACTGTTTGGATTTAGGACCGGAAATATGCTTTAGGCAGCCGCCCAAGGATTACAACAGCAGAAAAATCCCTGGGCTTAATCCTGGTCTCTTTACCAGTCTACTAACTAGCTGTATAACATAGACTGGTCTGGGATCTGCAGTTAATCCTAATCTCTAGTAATCCTGCTGCACTAAACACAGCTCCTTCTGGTCCCCTGGCTAGACGAAACACACACACAGCTAATCACACAGAATAGGGCCATGTTCAAGCACACACACACACACACACAAACACACAAACAAACACACAATCTCTAAAATACAGCACTGTTAAATTATACCTACACCTCTAGAAATAGCCATTGCTGAAGGGTTAAATAATGGATATCTGTCTATTTTTACAATACGCAATATTTTTCAGGACACAGTGAGCACTAGCCCAAACACACACAAGAGATCAAGTTCTGAACCAGCTAGGTCCCTGTAGAACGGTCTGGATCAGTGAAACAGACAGCTGGCCCCAGCTAGGTCCCTGTAGAACGGTCTGGAACAGTGAACCCGACAGCTGGCCCCAGCTAGGTCCCTGTAGAACGGTCTGGAACAGTGAACCCGACAGCTGGCCCCAGCTAGGTCCCTGTAGAACGGTCTGGAACAGTGAACCCGACAGCTGGCCCCAGCTAGGTCCCTGTAGAACGGTCTGGAACAGTGAACCCGACAGCTGGCCCCAGCTAGGTCCCTGTAGAACGGTCTGGAACAGTGAACCCGACAGCTGGCCCCAGCTAGGTCCCTGTAGAACGGTCTGGAACAGTGAACCCGACAGCTGGCCCCAGCTAGGTCCCTGTAGAACGGTCTGGAACAGTGAACCCGACAGCTGGCCCCAGCTAGGTCCCTGTAGAACGGTCTGGAACAGTGAACCCGACAGCTGGCCCCAGCTAGGTCCCTGTAGAACAGTCTGGAACAGTGAACCCGACAGCTGGCCCCAGCTAGGTCCCTGTAGAATGGTCTGGAACAGTGAACCCGACAGCTGGCCCCAGCTAGGTCCCTGTAGAACGGTCTGGAACACCCATACATTCAGTAACCAGAGAGCTAACCATCTATCTAGAGCTAACTACCGTTGAAGTCGGAAGTTTACATACACTTAGGTTGGAGTCATTAAAACTCGCTTTGCAACCAATCCACACATTTCTTGTTTTGGGGATTGTTTTGTGGAAGTCGGTTAGGACACAAGTAATTTTTCCAACAATTGTTTACAGACCGATTATTTCACTTATAATTCACTGTATCACAATTCCAGTGGGTCAGAAGTTTACATACACTAAGTTGACTGTGCCTTTGAACAGCTTGGAAAGCTTTAGAAGTTTCTGATAGGCTAATTGACATCATTTGAGTTAATTGGAGATGTACCTGTGGATGTATTTCAAGGCCTACCTTCAAACTCAGTGTCTCTTTGCTTGACATCATGGGAAAATCAAATGAAATCAGACAAGTGAAATCAGACAAAATTATTATAGACCTCGACAAGTCTGGTTCATCCTCGGGAGCAATTTCCAAACGCCTGAAGGTACCACGTTCATCTGTACAAACAATAGTATGCAAGTATAAACACCATGGGACCACGCAGCCGTCATACCGCTCAGGAAGGAGACGCATTCTGTCTCCTGGAGATGAACGTACTTCGGTGCGAGAAGTGCAAATCAATCCCAGAGCAACAACAAAGGACCTTGTGAAGATGCTGGAGGAAACAGGTACAAAACTATCTATATCCACAGTAAAAACGAGTCCTATATCGACATAACCTGAAAGGCCGCTCAGCAAGGAAGAAGCCACTGCTCCAAAACCGCCATAAAAAAGCCAGACTACGGTTTGCAACTGCACATGGGGACAAAGATCGTACTTTTTGGAGAAATGTCCTCTGGTCTGATGAAACACAAATAGAACTGTTTGGCCATCGTGACCATCGTTATGTTTGGAGGAAAAAGGGGGAGGCTTGCAAGCCGAAGAACACCTTCCCAGGTAGAGAGGAGGGTCAGTATCTCAGGTAGAGAGGAGGGTCAGTATCCCAGGTAGAGAGGAGGGTCAGTATCTCAGGTAGAGAGGAGGGTCAGTATCTCAGGTAGAGAGGAGGGTCAGTATCCCAGGTAGAGAGGAGGGTCAGTATCTCAGGTAGAGAGGAGGGTCAGTATCCCAGGTAGAGAGGAGGGTCAGTATCTCAGGTAGAGCGGAGGGTCAGTATCTCAGGTAGAGAGGAGGGTCAGTATCTCAGGTAGAGAGGAGGGTCAGTATCTCAGGTAGAGAGGAGGGTCAGTATCTCAGGTAGAGAGGAGGGTCAGTATCTCAGGTAGAGAGGAGGGTCAGTATCTCAGGTAGAGAGGAGGGTCAGTATCTCAGGTAGAGAGGAGGGTCAGTATCTCAGGTAGAGAGGAGGGTCAGTATCTCAGGTAGAGAGGAGGGTCAGTATCTCAGGTAGAGAGGAGGGTCAGTATCTCAGGTAGAGAGGAGGGTTTTTGTAAATGAATATCAACCAGTGGATTTTGCCTTTAGTATAAAGAGCTATGGTCCAGACCTGGGTTCAAATACTATTTTAAATAAATTCTAATTCTTTAGCTGGGCTCGATTGAGGTTGCTTAGCGCAATGGAAACAATAGAATAGTCATGAAACTGCCAACCCCGCCAATCTTGCACTCCAGGCAAGGAATCACTTTAAAAGTATTTGAAAGATTTCAATAGTATTTAAACCCAGGTCTGGCAGACAGCTAACCGTATATCGTTCACATTACGGTATTATTTTCCTATTTTACCTTTATTTAACCAGGTAGGCAAGTTGAGAACAAGTTCTCATTTACAACTGTGACCTGGCCAAGATAAAAAGCAAAGCAGTTCGACACATACAACAACTCAGAGTGCACATTGGAGTAAAACAACACATCTGATTAACCTTTTAATAGAAAAACAAATCTATATACAATGATTGCAAATGAGGTGAGATAAGGAACATAAGGCAATACATAGGCCATGGTGGCAAAGTAATTACAATATAGCAAATAAACACTGGAATGGTAGATGTGCAGTAGATGAACGTGCAATGTAGAAAAACTGGGGTGCAAAGGAACAAGATAAATAAATAAATAAATAAATACTTAGGGGATGAGGTAGTTGGTTGTTATGTTACAGGTGCAGTGATCTGTGCAGGCTGCTCTGACAGCTGGTGCTTTAAAGCTGGTGAGTCATTGGCAGCAGAGAACTGGAAGCGAAAGGCGCCAAAGAGGTGTTGGCTTTGGGGGTGACCAGTGAACATACCTGCTGGAGCGCGTGCATACGGGTGGGTGCTGCTATGGTGACCAGCCGAGCTGAGATAAGGCGGGCTTTACCTAGCAGGGATTGCCAGATGACCTGGAGGCCAGTGGATATGGCGGCGAGTGTGGGAAGTGAAGGCCAGCGAGCGTACAAGTCGCAGTGGTGGTGGCATAGAGCGCTTGTACAAACGCAGATGGCACTGTGATAGACTGGGCTTCCATCCAGATTACTGAGTGGAGTGTTGGAAGGGCTATTTTTGTAGATGACATCAGTCAATGCTCTAGGATCGTAGGATGGCTAGATTTACTAGGGTTTAAGCGGCGTATGAGGAAGGAGGCTGTGTTTTAAATCGCATGATTCTAGATTTGATTTTGGATTGGAGACGTTTAATGTGAGGGGGATAGATGGATGTAAAGAGGGATGTGAATTGGGGTGAAGCTATGCGGTGTTTTGCAGAATACAAACATGTAGGTTACAGCACACCCACACTGATATGTTTTGGTGTACACATAATGTGGGTCTTAGTTGTTTTCATGGCTGTGTTTGTTTAGAAAACAAGCCCGGTCATAACCACTGTCTGTGTGTGTGTGTGTGTGTGTGTGGTGTGTGTGTGTGTGTGTGTGTGTGTGTGTGTGTGTGTGTGTGTGTGTGTGCACACAATGGGGACAGTTGTGGCTATGGTCTTCTTTTCAAACATCTCGGTGTTAGTCTTTAAGTACATCTGTTGTACAGCTAACGAGAACAGTCAGAGTCACCCTGTTTGAGAGAGAGAGACAGAGAGAAGATCACAGAATGCACTGCACTGCTAAAGTGCCACTCAGCCTTTACGACCCTAGTGCTCCAGCATCCCTGCTCTCATCTCTCCTCGAGTTGATATGTGTGTGTGTGTGTGTGTGTGTGTGTGTGTGTGTGTGTATCATACGGTGTGTATTAACCTTTGCGGTGTGGTAATGTGTATTATTATTATGAGCTGCCAGGGTGTGTGTGTGTGTGTGTGTGTGACTGCGGTGTGTGTGTGGTGTGTGTGGCACTGCAGTGTGTGTGTGTGTGTGTGTGTGCAGGTGTGGGTGGTGTGTGTGTGTAGTGTGTGTGTGTGTGGTGGTATGGCACTGCGAGGGGGTGGTGGCTGTGTGTGTGTGTGTGTGTGTGTGTGTGTAACTGCGGTGTGTGTGTGTGTGTGTGTGTGTGTAGCTGCAGTGTGTGTGTGTGTGTGTATAACTGGTGTGTTGTAACTGCAGTGTGTGTAACTGCGAGGTGTGTGTGTGATGTGTGTAACTGCAGTGTGTGTGTGTGTGTGTGTAACTGAGTGTGTGTGTGTGTGTGTGTGTGTGTAACTGCAGTGTGTGTGATGTAACTGCAGTGTGTGTGTGTGTGTGTAGTGTGTGTGTGTGTGTGTGTAGCTGCAGGTGTGTGTGAACTGTAGGTGGTAACTGCAGTAGTGTGTGTGTTGTGTGGTGTGTGTGTAACTGCAGTGTGTGTGTGTAGTGTGTGTGTGTGTGTAACTGCTACAGTGTGTGTGTGGAGCTCAGTCACTAGAACTGAGCATTGTAGTGTTGATGTGGCACTAGCGCGGTGCTAAGAATGGTGGTAAGTAGATAAAACCTGACTCAAACACTGCAGTTAAGCACACACACACACACACACACACTACAGTTACATGCCACAGCCACACACACACACACACACACACACACATACACACACTGCAGTTACACACACACACACACACACACTGCAGATTCACACACACACACACACATCACACACACACAAACTGCAGTTCCACACACACACACACACTGCAGTTCCACACACACACACACACACACTGCAGTTCCACACACACACACACACACACACACACACACCTGCAGTTCCACACACACACACTGCAGTTCCCACACACACACACACACACACTGCAGTTCCACACACACACACACACACACACACTGCAGTTCCACACACACACACACACACACACACACTCCTGCAGTTCCACACACACACACACACACTGCAGGTTCCACACACACACACACACACACACACACTGCAGATTCCACACACACACACACACACACTGGGTAGTTCCACACACACACACACACACACACTGCAGTTCCACACACACACACACACCACACACACACACACACACACTGCAGTTCCACACACACACACACACACACACACACACACTGCAGTTCCACACACACACACACACACACTGCAGTTACACACACACACACACACACTGCAGTTACACACACACACACACACACACACTGCAGTTACACACACACACACACACACACTGCAAAGTTACACACACACACACACACACTGCAGTTACATTACACACACACCTGCAGTTAAGCACACACACACACACACACTGCAGTTACACACACACACACACACACACACACACTGCAGTTCCACTACACACACCTGCAGTGTTCCACACACAGCCACTGCAGTTATAATAATACACACACACACACACACTGCAGTTACACACACACACACACACACACTGCAGTTCCACACACACACTGCAGTTCCCTACACACACACACACACAGCAGTTCCCACACACACATTAGCACACACACACACACTGCAGTTCCACACACACACACACACACACACACTGCAGTTCCCACACACACACACACACACACACTGCAGTTCCACACACACACACACACACACACTGGGTAGTTCCCATACACACACACACACACACTGCAGTTCCACACACACACACACACACACACACACACTGCAGTTCCACACACACACTCACACACACTCCACACACTGCAGTTCCACACACACACACACACACACACTTTGCAGTTCCAGCCACACTGCAGTTCTTTACACACACACACTGCAGTCTCCACACACACACCTGCAGTTACACACACACACACACACACTGCAAAGCTGGCTCCACACACACACACACACTGCAGTTCCACACACACACACACACACACACACACTGCAGTTCACACACACACACACACACACACACTGCAGTTCCACACACACACACACACACACACACACTAAGTTCCACACACACACACACACACACTGCAGTTCCACACACACACACACACACACACACACTGCAGTTCCACACACACACACACACACACTGCAGTTCCACACACACACACACACACACTGCAGTTCCACACACACACACACACACACACTGCAGTTACACACACACACACACACACACTGCAGTTACACACACACACACACACACACACTGCAGTTACACACACACACACACACACACACACACTGCAGTTCCACACACACACACACACACACTGCAGTTACACACACACACACTGCAGTTACACACACACACACACACACACTGCAGTTACACACACACACACACACACACACTGCAGTTACACACACACACACACACACACACACACTGCAGTTCCACACACACACTGCAGTTCCACACACACACACTGCAGTTACACACACACACACACACACACTGCAGTTACACACACACACACACACACACACTGCAGTTCCACACACACACACACACACACACTGCAGTTCCACACACACACACACACACACACACTGCAGTTCCACACACACACACACACACTGCAGTTCACACACACACACACACACACACACACACACTGCAGTTCCACACACACACACACACACACTGCAGTTCCACACACACACACACACACACACTGCAGTTCCACACACACACACACACACACACTGCAGTTCACACACACACACACACACACACACTGCAGTTCACACACACACACACACACACACTGCAGTTCCACACACACACACACACACACACTGCAGTTCCACACACACACACACACACACTGCAGTTCCACACACACACACACACACACACACTGCAGTTCACACACACACACACACACACTGCAGTTACACACACACACACACACTGCAGTTCACACACACACACACACACACACTGCAGTTCCACACACACACACACACACACACACACACACACACTGCAGTTACACACACACACACACACTGCAGTTACACACACACACACACTGCAGTTACACACACACACACACACACACACACACACACTGCAGTTACACACACACACACACACACACACTGCAGTTACACACACACACACACACACTGCAGTTACACACACACACACACTGCAGTTACACACACACACACTGCAGTTACACACACACACACACTGCAGTTACACACACACACACACACTGCAGTTACACACACACACACACACACACACACTGCAGTTCCACACACACACACACACACACACACACACACACACACACACACTGCAGTTCCACACACACACACACACACACACACACTGCAGTTCCACACACACACACACACACACTGCAGTTCACACACACACACACACACACACACACACACACACTGCAGTTCCACACACACACACACACACACTGCAGTTCCACACACACACACACACACACTGCAGTTCCACACACACACACACACACTGCAGTTCCACACACACACACACACACACTGCAGTTCCACACACACACACACACACACTGCAGTTCCACACACACACACACACACACACACACACACTGCAGTTCCACACACACACACACACACACACTGCAGTTCACACACACACACACACACTGCAGTTCCACACACCACACACACACACACACACACACTGCAGTTCCACACACACACACACACACACTGCAGTTCCACACACACACACACACACTGCAGTTCCACACACACACACACACACACTGCAGTTCCACACACACACACACACACACACTGCAGTTCCACACACACACACACACACACACACACACACACACACACACACACACACACACACACACTGCAGTTAGCACACACACACACACACTGCAGTTACACACACACACACACACTGCAGTTACACACACACACACACTGCAGTTACACACACACACACACACTGCAGTTACACACACACACACACACACTGCAGTTACACACACACACACACACACTGCAGTTACACACACACACACACTGCAGTTACACACACACACACACTGCAGTTACACACACACACACACTGCAGTTACACACACACACACACTGCAGTTACACACACACACACACTGCAGTTACACACACACACACACTGCAGTTACACACACACACACACACTGCAGTTACACACACACACACACACACACACTGCAGTTACACACACACACACACACACTGCAGTTACACACACACACACACACTGCAGTTACACACACACACACACACACTGCAGTTACACACACACACACACACACTGCAGTTACACACACACACACACACTGCAGTTACACACACACACACACACTGCAGTTACACACACACACACACACTGCAGTTACACACACACACACACACACACTGCAGTTACACACACACACACACACACACACACACACTGCAGTTACACACACACACACACACACACACACACACACACACACACACACACACACACACACTGCAGTTACACACACACACACACACACACACTCCACACACACACACACACACTGCAGTTACACACACACACACACACACACACTGCAGTTCCACACACACACACTGCAGTTCCACACACACACACACACACACACACTGCAGTTCCACACACACACACACACACTGCAGTTCCACACACACACTGCAGTTCCACACACACACTGCAGTTCCACACACACACACACACACACACTGCAGTTACACACACACACACACACACACACACACACTGCAGTTCCACACACACACACACACACACTGCAGTTCCACACACACACACACTGCAGTTCCACACACAAACACACACACTGCAGTTCCACACACTGCAGTTCCACACACACACACACACACTGCAGTTCCACACACTGCAGTTCCACACACACACACACACACACTGCAGTTCCACACACACACACACACACTGCAGTTCCACACACACACACACACACACACACACACACACTGCAGTTCCACACACACACACACACACACACACTGCAGTTCCACACACACACACACACACACACACACACTGCAGTTACACACACACACACACACACACACTGCAGTTCCACACACACACACACACACACTGCAGTTCCACACACACACACACACACACTGCAGTTCACACACACACACTGCAGTTCCACACACACACACACTGCAGTTCCACACACACACACACACACACACACACACACACACACACACACACAGCACACACACACACACACACACACACACACACACACACACACTGCAGTTCCACACACACACACACACTGCAGTTCCACACACACACACACACACACACTGCAGTCACACACACACACTGCAGTTTCACACACACACACACACACACACACACACACACTGCAGTTCCACACACACACACACACACACACACTGCAGTTCCACACACACACACACACACACACACACTGCAGTTCCACACACACACACACACACACACACACACACTGCAGTTCCACACACACACACACACACACACACACACTGCAGTTCCACACACACACACACACACTGCAGTTCCACACACACACACACACACACACTGCAGTTCCACACACACACACACACACACACACACACACTGCAGTTACACACACACACACACACACTGCAGTTACACACACACACACACACACTGCAGTTACACACACACACACACACACTGCAGTTACACACACACACACACACACTGCAGTTACACACACACACACACACACACACACACACTGCAGTTACACACACACACACACACACACACACACACACTGCAGTTACACACACACACACACACACACACACACACTGCAGTTACACACACACACACACACACACACACACACACACTGCAGTTACACACACACACACACACACACACACACACACACACACACACACACTGCAGTTCCACACACACACACACTGCAGTTCCACACACACACTGCAGTTCACACACACACACACACACACACACTGCAGTTCCACACACACACACACTGCAGTTCCACACACACACACACACACACACTGCAGTTCACACACACACACACACACACACACACTGCAGTTCCACACACACACACACACACACTGCAGTTCCACACACACACACACACACACTGCAGTTCCACACACACACACACACACACACACTGCAGTTCCACACACACACACACACACACTGCAGTTCCACACACACACACACACACACTGCAGTTCCACACACACACACACACACACACACACACACACACACTGCAGTTCCACACACACACACACACACACTGCAGTTCCACACACACACACACACACACACACACACACACACTGCAGTTCCACACACACACACTGCAGTTCCACACACACACACACACACTGCAGTTCCACACACACACTGCAGTTCCACACACACACACACACACACACACACACTGCAGTTCCACACACACACACACACTGCAGTTCCACACACACACACACACACACACACACACAGCAGTCACACACACACACACACACACACACACTGCAGTTCCACACACACACACACACACTGCAGTTCCACACACACACTGCAGTTCCACACACACACACACACACACACACTGCAGTCACACACACACACTGCAGTTTCACACACACACACACTGCAGTCACACACACACTGCAGTCACACACACACACTGCAGTTTCACACACACACACTGCAGCACACACACACACACACACACACACACACACACACTGCAGTTTCACACACACACACACACACACACACACACACACACACACACACTGCAGTTTCACACACACACACACACACACACACTGCAGTCACACACACTGCAGTCACACACACTGCAGTCACACACACACACACTGCAGTCACACACACTGCAGTCACACACACTGCAGTCACACACACACACACTGCAGTCACACACACACACACACTGCAGTCACACACACACACTGCAGTCACACACACACACACTGCAGTCACACACACACGATAGCTAAAACATAGCCACGCCCAAATACTCTTACACAGCTGATTGGCTACTGAGTAGTTAGCTAACAGAGACAACACACAGCTGATTGGCTACTGAGCAGTTAGCTAACAGAGACAACACACAGCTGATTGGCTACTGAGCAGTTAGCTAACAGAGACAACACACAGCTGATTGGCTACTGAGCAGTTAGCTAACAGAGACAACACACAGCTTGATGGAGAGAAAGAGCGAGAAGGGAAATAGGGTACAACTGAATGCATTCAACTTAAATGTGTCTTCCTCATTTAACCCAACCCCTATGAATCAGAGAGGTGCAGGGGGGGGGATGCCTTAATCAACATCCCACGTCTTCAGCGCCCAGGGAACAGTGGGTTAAACTGCCTTGTTCAGGGGCAGAATTACAGATTTTTACCTTCCGGTTACAAGTCCAACGCTCTAACCACTAGGCTACCTGCCACCCCAATCAAGGAGAGAGAAGGAGAGAGATGGAGAGAGAAGGAGAGAGAAGGAGAGAAATGGAGAGAGAAAGAGCGAGATGGAACGAGAAAGGGGCCTGTGACCTTTGCTATCAGTGCAGTTCTGACCCAGATACACACAATCCCTTCCAGTTATTATGTCTAGATGCATATTTAGCATTGGGATGAGGTCAGTGACTGAGGTTATGGATAAACTACTGAACACTGGACTGGACAGTACGGAGAAAACTACAGAGAACGATCAGAGGCTGATAAAATGTACGAGACAGATAGGCGCTAAATCAGGGGTTATTGTACTGTACGAAGCACAGTTCGATCAGAAAATATGGAAAATATGAAACGAACTAGAGTTGTAAAGGACGGTTAAAAAGAGAGAGGGAGGGACAGGGGAGAGCGTAAGAAGAGGGGGTGATGGAATATATTTCTTTAAACATGAGGAGAGAACAGGTGAGAGGAGTTTTGGAAAACGTTGAGAGAATGACAGGAAACGTCAGTGGAGAGGGAAAGAGACCGAGAGAGAGGGAAAGAGACTGAGAGAGAGGGAAAGAGACCGAGAGAGAGAGGGAAAGAGACCGAGAGAGAGGGAAAGAGACCGAGAGAGAGGGAAAGAGACCGAGAGAGAACCTACACTGAAAAAATATATATATACGCAACATGTAAAAGGTGTTGGTCCCGTGTTTCACGAGCTGAAATAAAAAGATCCCAGAAATGTTCCATACTCACAAAAAAAGCTTATTTCTCTCAAATTCTGTGCACAAATTTGGTTACATCCCTGCTAGTAGGCATTTCTCCGTAGCCAAGATAATCCATCCACCTGACAGGTGTGGCATATCAAGAAACTGATTAACTGTGACTCAATACACAGGTGCACCTTGTGCTGGGGACAATAATAGGCCACTCTAAAATGTGCAGTTTTGTCACACAACACAATGCCACAGATGGGAGCGTGCAATTGGCATGCTGACTGCAGTAATGTCCACAAGAGCCAGATAATTGAATGCTCGGACGGGGCCACAGTGTCTCCCGACCCCTGCTGTCTCAACCCCCAGTATTTATGCTGCAGTAGTTTGTGTCGGGGGGCTAGGGTCAGTCTGTTATATCTGGAGTATTTCTACTCTCTTATCCGGTGTCCTGTGTGAATTTAAGTATGCTCTCTCTAATTATCTCTCTCTTCTCGCTTTCATTTTTTCTCTCTCTCTCTCTCTCTCATGGAGGACCTGAGCATTAGGACCATTCCTCAAGGCCTACCTGGCCTGATGACTCCTTGATGACCCAAGTCCACCTGGCCGTGCTGCTTCTCCAGTTTCCGGCACAGCCAGAAGAGGACTGGCCACCCCTCACAGCCTGGTTCCTCTCTAGGTTTCTTCCTAAGTTTTGGCCTTTCTAGGGAGTTTTTCCTAGCCACCGTGCTTTTACACCTGCATTGCTTGCTGTTTGGGGGTTTAGGCTGGGTTTCTGTTGTAAGCTGATGTAAGAAGAGCTTTATAAATAAATTTGATTTGAATGTTCAGTTCTCTACCATAAGCCGCCTCCAACATAGTTTTAGAGAATTTGACAGTACATCCTACCGACCTCACCAACGTTGTGAACAGAGTGCCCCATGGTGTCAGTGGGGTTATGGTATGGGCAGGCATAAGCTACGGACAACGAACACAATTGCATTTTATCGAAGGCAATTTGAATACACAAAGATACCGTACGAGATCCTGAGGCCCATTGTCATGCCATTCATCTACCGCCATCACCTCATGTTTCAGCATGATAATGCACGGCCCCATGTCACAAGGATCTGTGGCCAATTCCTGGAAATTGAAAACGTCCCAGTTCTTCCATGGCCTGCGTACTCACCAGACATGCCACCCATTGAGCACGTTTGGGATGCTCTGGATCGACGGCGTGTTCCAGTTTCCGCCAATATCCAGCACCTTTGCACAGCCATTGGGACAACGTTCCACAGGCCACAATCAACAGCCTGATCAACTCTATGTGAAGAACATGTGTCGCACGAGGCAAACGACGGTCACACCAGATACTGACTGGTTTTCTGATCCACGTCTTTACTTTTGCATGTCTGTATTCCCAGTCTTGTGAAATCCATAGATTAGGGCCTAATACATTCATTTCAATTAACTGATTTCCCTTATATGAACTGTAACTCAGTGAAATTGTTGAAATTGTTGCGTGTTGCGTTGATATGTTTTGTTCAGTATAATAAAACAGTGGCTGGAATCAGTGCAGTGAAAAACACAGTACTTTAAACTCCTAAGATGTCCCACTGAAGGTACAGATCACACGTCACTCATAACAAAACTATTAAATGGATGTCAGGTTTGTCTGGTCATTCAAACACAACTGAAGTCATAAAAATGTGTCTTTTAATTACAATAATTGCAATGCAGACACACGTACATCTCGTTACAAACACAGCAGTGCCGTACAGTGTGTTTACAAGACGGCTACCTGACAAGGACGGAGAAGGTTTGGTCTTACTGAACCCTGCTGTAAAACATCGACAGGATTCAACTTCACTTCAGAATCTAAATGAACCAAACCCACCAATCCGTGAACTTGAGTCAAACAACGATGAAGTCATAGACACACGAGCGATGATGTCATAGCGGTGATGTCATCAAGAGACCGACATATCCCTGGTCTCAGTGTGGTCCTCAGATAATCCATAAATAAAAAAAATATATAAACTTTTCCTTGATTGTTCTTTTAGATCTTTCTGATTCAATAGGAGTCAAATCCGACAAGCAGGGCACAAGATGAGGCCAAAAAGACTGCCTTCTGTCCCGCCCGCAACACCGATCATAGGGCCTTACAGTGAAGCATACCTCCTCTCCTAAAGAACTGGGGCTTCTTTCTCAGTAGAACTGGTACCTGGGGACTCTGGCTCTCCACAGGCCTCAGCTGAGCCAGGGGCTAGAGTAGTGAAGTTACCCAGGGTAGGGCCATCTGTAGTAAGGGTGGGAGGTGGAGTAGTCCCCTGGGGCTGGTCGCTGGCTGGTTCAGGTTCTGGTTCTGGTTCGGACTTCCTCCTCTTCCTCACATGGTAGTGGTGTTTCTTAGACTTGAGATGGGCTGGAGACAACAGAGAAAGACAGACAGGTTTCAAGCCAGTGGGTTCAACATTTGATGACCATAAACATTCAAGTCATTCCAAAAGAAAATTGAGCGCCGACTCACAGGCAATGCCAAAATGTTACATCCTCAGAAACACAGAACTGCCAAGTTCTAATTATTCCTATTGTGTACAGAGGGTCAGTCATGCCAACCCACAACGTTGGAAGAACATCGCCATAACGCTTGCCCACCTGTCCACTCCAGGTCTCCAATGATCACCTTGTCACACAGCTCACAGGTGTGACGGCTTCGCTTGTTCCTCTTCCCCGGCCCCTCCACTCTCATTGGCTCAACGGTAGGTCGCTCCCCCTGGGGCGGAGTTCAAGAAGAGCAAAATCGAATCAAAACAAAAACTTTACTTTAAGCTCATTCAGCCAACAAAGATTTCAGAAAAATTGACAGAAGAAATCTGACTAAAGACTGAAAACTGTTTCCACCTTAGTAAGGCTATCCAGTATCAGTAGGGCTGGGCTTAGGACAGTCTCCTCCCACTGTGACACGTCAGTCACATCCAGACCATACACTGCTGGGACGTTGTCCCCTGGTCCTGAAGACAGAGAGAGACACAGAGAGAGAGACAGAGACAGAGACAGAGAGAGAGAGAGAGAGAGAGAGAGAGAGAGAGAGAGAGAGAGAGAGAGAGAGAGAGAGAGAGAGAGAGAGAGAGAGAGAGAGAGAGAGAGAGAGAGAGAGAGAGAGAGACAGAGACAGAGACAGAGACAGAGAGACAGAGACAGAGACAGAGACAGAGACAGAGACAGAGACAGAGACAGAGACAGAGACAGAGACAGAGACAGAGACAGAGAGAGAGAGAGAGAGAGAGAGAGAGACAGAGGATCTCATGGTGCTGCTGGACTGGTCAGAGACATGAAGCCTGTTGGGACGTTGTCCCCTGGTCCTGACGAGAGAGACATTGGTTGTGTTCTGATTCTATACCTTCTACATGAAGTGTACACTTGTACACTACCCCTGAATGATTCCAAACCATCACCTGGCCCCGATGACAGAGAGGGAGAGACATGGCTTGCCTACTTTGGATGGATTTAAAAGCATCGGATTGGCGTGGGCTGAGTTTCTGCCTTAATTCTCCTTCTAAATCATTGATGAGAGTGAACAAGAGCACGCTACAGAAAGAGGGGGAGGCAATTGGGTTTCATTCAGTGTCAATCACATGAGCTCAGTTTCCATCTCTAATGTTTTAGCACAATACAGTCTGCATGCCACTGCAGCTCTGACCGGATGCCATTGTGGCTCTACGTTACTGCAGTCCAGCGGTGGTGTGAGTGAGTGGAGCAGCCACACCCTAGAGCTGTGTCAATCTGCTGACTCACACTGGATCCATAATATAACTCTCTCTCCCTCTCTCCCTCCAGCTCTGTCTGTCTAGCAGTGAGAGCCAAAGCCCATTACTGAATACTCTCTGGCTCTTTACAAAATGGAAAGGATAGAAGATACACACAGACACCTAGCACGTAGTAGAGACACAACTAGCACGTAGTAGAGACAGATACCTAGCACACAGTAGAGACAGATACCTAGCACACAGTAGAGACAGATACCTAGCACGCAGTAGAGACAGATACCCAGCACGTAGTAGAGACAGATACCTAGCACGCAGTAGAGACATACAGTGGGGCAAAAAAGTATTTAGTCAGCCACCAATTGTGCAAGTTCTCTCACTTAAAAAGATGAGAGAGGCCTGTCATTTTCATCATAGGTACACTTCAACTATGACAGACAAAATGAGGAAAAAAATCCAGAAAATCACATTGTAGGATTTTTAATGAATTTATTTGCAAATTATGGTGGAAAATAAGTATTTGGTCACGTACAAACAAGCAAGATTTCTGGCTCTCACAGACCTGTAACTTCTTCTTTAAGAGGCTCCTCTGTCCTCCACTCATTACCTGTATTAATGGCACCTGTTTGAACTTGTTATCAGTATAAAGACACCTGTCCACAACCTCAAACAGTCACACTCCAAACTCCACTATGGCCAAGACCAAAGAGCTGTCAAAGGACACCAGAAACAAAATTGTAGACCTGCACCAGGTTGGGAAGACTGAATCTGCAATAGGTAAGCAGCTTGGTTTGAAGAAATCAACTGTGGGAGCAATTATTAGGAAATGGAAGACATACAAGACCACTGATAATCTTCCTCCATCTGGGGCTCCACGCAAGATCTCACCCCGTGGGGTCAAAATGATCACAAGAACGGTGAGCAAAAATCCCAGAACCACACGGGGACCTAGTGAATGACCTGCAGAGAGCTGGGACCAAAGTAACAAAGCCTACCATCAGTAACACACTACGCCGCCAGGGACTCAAATCCTGCAGTGCCAGACGTGTCCCCTGCTTAAGCCAGTACATGTTCAGGCCCGTCTGAAGTTTGCTAGAGAGCATTTGGATGATCCAGATGAGGATTGGGAGAATGTCATATGGTCAGATGAAACCAAAATAGAACTTTTTGGTAAAAACCCAACTCGTCGTGTTTGGAGGACAAAGAATGCTGAGTTGCATCCAAAGAACACCATACCTACTGTGAAGCATGGGGGTGGAAACATCATGCTTTGGGGCTGTTCTTCTGCAAAGGGACCAGGACGACTGATCCGTGTAAAGGAAAGAATGAATGGGGCCATGTATCGTGAGAATTTGAGTGAAAACCTCCTTCCATCAGCAAGGGCATTGAAGATGAAACGTGGCTGGGTCTTTCAGCATGACAATGATCCCAAACACACCGCCCGGGCAACGAAGGAGTGGCTTCGTAAGAAGCATTTCAAGGTCCTGGAGTGGCCTAGCCAGTCTCCAGATCTCAATCCCATTGAAAATCTTTGGAGGGAGTTGAAAGTCCGTGTTGCCCAGCAACAGCCCCAAAACATCACTGCTCTAGAGGAGATCTGCATGGAGGAATGGGCCAAAATACCAGCAACAGTGTGTGAAAACCTTGTGAAGACTTACAGAAAACGCTTGACCTCTGTCATTGCCAACAAAGGGTATATAACAAAGTATTGAGATAAACTTTTGTTATTGACCAAATACTTATTTTCCACCATAATTTGCAAATAAATAAATTAAAAATTCTACAATGTGATTTTCTGGATTTCTTTTTCTCATTTCGTCTGTCATAGTTGAAGTGTACCTATGATGAAAATTACAGGCCTCTCTCATCTTTTTAAGTTGGAGAACTTGCACAATTGGTGGCTGACTAAATACTTTTTTGCCCCACTGTACCTAGCACACAGTAGAGACAGATACCTAGCACGTAGTAGACACAGATACCTAGCACGCAGTACACACAGATACCTAGCACGCAGTAGAGACAGATACCTAGCACGCAGTAGAGACTGATACCTAGCACGCAGTAGAGATAGATACCTAGCACACAGTACACACAGATACCTAGCACGCAGTAGAGACAGATACCTAGCACGCAGTAGAGACAGATACCTAGCACGCAGTAGAGACAGATACCTAGCACGTAGTAGAGACAGATACCTAGCACGTAGTAGAGACAGATACCTAGCACGTAGTAGAGATAGAGATATGTGACTCTCACACAGACTGTGTTAGTCCAGCTGCTCCACACACTGTCGTCAGGGTAGGCTGCTCACCTTAAGCTAAGTTATGGTTTAATCGTCCACACACACACACACACACACGGTTTCTGGGAGGGAAAGACCGAGTCAAACTACCTGTTATATAATTTCATTTTCATCTGTCAGACTGGAATCAATCTATTTTATGTACTCATATTAAAAAGGATGTTTTTTTATTTTATATTAGAGGCACAAAAGTCATCCACATTTGCCTAACCGTATTCCTTCACAATGAAGCGATTGTACATTCAACAGCAGTGCACTCTGGGAACAACAATGGTGAACATACCTTTTCATAAGCAATACTTCTCTTTCTTTATTGACCTACTGAAACCCCAACCCCCCAACCCCAACCCGTGTCCTGACCAGTCACTGTTCCAATTCAAAACATTAACTGCCACGATGCAACTATTGAACGCCTCACATTGTGTGATACCATAACAACGTGTGTTATGGGAGAAACAAAACGGTTACCTTATCATGACCGAAAACATCTATTTTTCCCTCTATTGAACACCGCAATGGGGCGCCTCCTGTGCCCACACCTGTCTCTATAAACAATATGTTCACTGACAGGGTGCCACTGTGACTCACCTCATGCTTGCCAACTGTTAAAAAAAAATCGGACTAAAGGTTTGCCTTTAGAGAGAGAGAGTTTGTGTGGCGTTTAAAAGTTGCCGTTATGTTGCTCTCACAACAGGAACAGACAGCAGGTGAGAGCAGCACCTGGCATATCTACAGTACTATGTAGAGTGGAGGATTCTCTCCCTCTTTTCGGTCGGCAGATGACTGTTATACAATCTGCCTGAAATCTTACTCTGCCAATCCTGACTGCTGTGAAAGGGGGATGAGGGAGGGAGGGAGGGAGGGACAAAGAGAGGGGTACCCTACCCCTGCGGCACACACACTACCGCCCTCCACGTCTGTCTGCGAGGGGTATCAGTTCCACTCCAACACAAGGGACGGATCAAAGACTGAACCACATCTGACAGCTGCTGTGTGTGTGTGTGTGTGTGTGTGTGTGTGTCCTTGTTTGGTGACTTAAGTGGTTTGTTTGCGTGTGCGTGGAGAAACAGTAGCACACCTGTTACAACAAATGGCCCAGAGTCATCTGTCGCTCACGTGTGTGTGTGTTAGAGAGAGGAGGTAGAAAGGGTAATCCAAAAACTGACTCCAACAGAGGGAGAGAGGAAGGAAGAGAGGAGGGGGGCAGAGAGGAAGCTGAAGGTAGAAGAGGAGGGAGGAAGAGA
This sequence comes from Brachymystax lenok tsinlingensis, assembly GCA_030435695.1. NCBI lineage: Eukaryota > Metazoa > Chordata > Actinopteri > Salmoniformes > Salmonidae > Brachymystax > Brachymystax lenok. Next base: position 36,682,540 of record CM059806.1, read on the forward strand.
GGAAGCTGAAGGTAGAAGAGGAAGAGAGGAAGCTGAAGGTAGAAGAGGAGGGAGGAAGAGAGGAAGCTGAAGGTAGAAGACGAGGGAGGCAGAGAGGAAGCTGAAGGTAGAAGAGGAGGGAGGAAGAGAGGAAGCTGAAGGTAGAAGAGGAGGGAGGCAGAGAGGAAGCTGAAGGAAGAAGAGGAGGGAGGCAGAGAGGAAGCTGTAGGTAGAAGACGAGGGAGGCAGAGAGGAAGCTGAAGGTAGAAGAGGAGGGAGGCAGAGAGGAAGCTGAAGGTAGAAGAGGAGGGAGGAAGAGAGGAAGCTGAAGGTAGAAGACGAGGGAGGCAGAGAGGAAGCTGAAGGTAGAAGAGGAGGGAGGAAGAGAGGAAGCTGAAGGTAGAAGACGAGGGAGGCAGAGAGGAAGCTGAATGTAGAATACGAGGGTGGAAGAGATGAAGCTGAAGTTAGAAGAGGAGGGCGGAAGAGAGGAAGCTGAAGGTAGAAGAGTTGGGAGGCAGAGAGGAAGCTGAGGGTAGAAGAGAGGGAGGAAGAAGAGGGAGGAAGAGAGGAAGCTGAAGGTAGAAGAGGAGGGAGGAAGAGAGGAAGCTGAAGGTAGAAGAGGAGGGAGGCAGAGAGGAAGCTGAAGGTAGAAGAGGAGGGAAAGATATAAAAGAGGAAGAAGGTGTGGATGAGATGAATGTAGAATAAGGTGGGTGAAGATGAGTGACAAGGACATCATGAAGAAGATAAGAAACAAGAGTGAGTGATATTAAAAGGGAGGAGAAAGAGAACTAAGCTTGTCCCTGATTAAACCCTAACCGAGACCTGGTCTGACCTGGGTTAACCTGTACTTAGCCAATAGAATATAACCCTGCACCAAGCCAGGTAAACCAGGGATTGAGACAGTGAGAGGTTGCTAGCTTACATGCTGACCACAGCGCTCGCGTTGTGTGTACTGAAAAAGACATTTACACATACATGTTATTCAATCACTGCACCCACACTGCTGACACACGTCAACGGGGGGGGGGGGTCTGTGTAGCCAGGCACTAAAATAGAACTCGGTTGTATTTGTGGCGCTTGACGCGCTGCGAGTCCCGCCTCTCCCATCTCCTCATTGTTTTTTTTTAGGAGCATGTGCCATCTCCTCATTGGTTTTTAGGAGCATATGCCCACGTGGGTGATTTGAAAGATGAACTGAGGTCCACACTCCAGGCCAGTTGGTGGTGGTAATGCACCTTAAAGTTGGTTGCCAACCGCCATATAAAGTCCAAAGAAGAAGAAGCCTGGAAGGAGGAGAGATGACGAGAAACTAATTCGGTTTACCCTGTTATCTGTGGATTCATTGTCAGAGTAGAGGACCTGCATTTCAGGTCAAATAAAAACCCAATGTTTATATCCCAGGACAAATTAGCTAGCAACAGCAAGCTAGCTAGCTAAATTGCCATAAATGTTTAGTGCTTTTTGACCTGTCCCCAAACGTAATAAAAGATTACACAAATGTGTTTACATCCCTGCTAGTGATCATTTCTCCTTTGCCAAGACAATCCATCCACCTGACAGGTGTGGTATGTCAACAAGCTGATTAAACAGCATGATCATTACACAGGAGCACCTTGTGCTGGGGACAATAAAAGGCCACTTTAAAAATGTACAGTTTAGTCACACAACACAACACCATAGATGTCTCAAGTTTTGAGAGAGCGTGCAATTGGCATGCTGACTGCAGTAATGTTCACCAGAGCTGTTGCCAGATAATTTAATGTTAATTTCTCTACTACAAGCCGCCTCCAATGTCATTTCAGAGAATTTGGCAGTAGGTCCAACCGGCCTCACAACTGCAGAACACGTGTAACCGCGCCAACCCAGGACCTCCACATCAGGCTTCTTCACCTGCGGTATCGTCTGAGACCAGCCACCCGGACAGCTGATTAAACTGTGGGTTTGCACAAACAAAGAATTTCTGTACAACCTGCCAGAAACCAATCTCAGGGAAGCTCATCTCTGTGCTCATCGTCCTCACCAGGGGTCTTGACCGGACGGCAGTTAGGTGTCGTAGCAGTCTTCAGTGGGCAAATGCTCAACTTCGATGGTCACTGGCACGCTGGGAAAAGTGTACTCTTCACAGATGAATCCCGGTTTCAACTGCAGATGGCAGACAGTGTGTATGCCGTCTTGTGGGCGAGCGGTTTGCTGACGTCCACGTTGAGAACAGAGATGCCCACGGTGGCGGTGCGGTTATTGGATGGGGCAGGTATAAGCTACTGACAACGGACACAATTGCATTTTATCCACGCCAAATTGAATACACAGAGATACCGTGACGAGATCTTGAGGTTCACTGTCGTGCCATTCATCTGCCGTCATCACCTCATCTTTCAGCATGACAATGCACGTCTCCAATGTCGCATGGATCTGTACACAATTCCTGTAAAGCTGAAAATGTCCCAGTTCTTCCATGGCCTGCGTACTCACCAGGCATGTCACCTATTGAGCATGCTACAGTTCCCGACAAAATCCATCAACATCCGGACAACATTCCACAGGCCACAATCAAGTGTGATCAACTCTATGTGAAGGAGATGTGTCACGCTGCATATGGCAAATGGTTGTCAGACACTGACTGATTCTGATCCACTCCAACTATTATTTTGTTTTAAGGTATCTGAGACCAACAGATGCATATCTGTATTCCCAGTCATGCGAAATCCATAGATCAGGGCCTAATACATGCATTCCAATTGACAGATTTCCTTGTATGAACTGTAACTCAGTAAAATCCAGCTCAGAAAGGGCCCAGCTCAGAAAGGGCCCAGTTCATGTGCTCTATCAGCAGCAGATTGTAATTTAGAATCGATCCAAACTAAAACGAATGGTTCCCATGTAACTGGATGGAACGGTGTTTGAAAGAGCAAGATGCACAGCCTTTAGCATCCATTTATCCAGGGGTGAAAGTAAGTCGGGTACGGTCCGGTACAGCGCCCCGGCAAAATAAATTGTGAGGGCACGTGCCATACATGAGCCCTACCACAATTATTCAAACTAAAATGTCAAGAAAACTGTAGGGTTTTACAACCTTATATATAAATGCCGCATGAAAAATGGACTAGACCACGGGTGGTAAATACGCTCCAAAAAGACTTGACCACGGGTGGTATATACACTCCAAAATGACTTGACCACGGGTGGTATATACACTCCGAAATGACTTGACCACGGGTGGTAAATACGCTCCAAAACGACTAGACCACGGGTGGTATATATGCTCCAAAACGACTTGACCACGGGTGGTATATACACTCCAAAATGACTAGACCACGGGTGGTATATACGCTCCAAAATGACTTGACCACGGGTGGTATATACGCTCCAAAATGACTTGACCACGGGTGGTATATACGCTCCAAAATGACTAGACCACGGGTGGTATATATGCTCCAAAATGACTTGACCATAGGTGGTATATACGCTCCGAAATGACTTGACCACGGGTGGTATATACGCTCCAAAATTCAGTGTGGTGTGAAGAGATCACTGACATTTTTCGAAGGCAGAGACGAGTGGCCGAGGCCCAGCTCAGAGAGGGCCCAGCTCAGAGAGGGCCCAGCTCAGAGGGCCCAGCTCAGAGGGCCCAGCTCAGAGGGCCCAGCTCAGAGGGCCCAGCTCAGAGGGCCCAGCTCAGAGGGCCCAGCTCAGAGGGCCCAGCTCAGAGGGCCCAGCTGTCTACTGCTGCGCGAACAGCAGTAGACATCAATTCAGGCTGAAAGAGAAGGCATTTTGACAGGCTGAAAGAGAAGGCATTTTGACAGGCTGAAAGAGAAGGCATTTTGACAGGCTGAAAGAGTAGGCATTTTGACAGGCTGAAAGAGTAGGCATTTTGACAGGCTGAAAGAGTAGGCATTATGACAGGCTGAAAGAGTAGGCATTTTGACAGGCTGAAAGAGTAGGCATTATGACAGGCTGAAAGAGTAGGCATTTTGACAGGCTGAAAGAGTAGGCATTATGACAGGCTGAAAGAGTAGGCATTTTGACAGGCTGAAAGAGTAGGCATTATGACAGGCTGAAAGAGTAGGCATTTTGACAGGCTGGAAAGAGTAGGCATTATGACAGGCTGAAAGAGTAGGCATTTTGACAGGCTGAAAGAGTAGGCATTATGACAGGCTGAAAGAGTAGGCATTTTGACAGGCTGAAAGAGTAGGCATTTTGACAGGCTGAAAGAGTAGGCATTATGACAGGCTGAAAGAGTAGGCATTTTGACAGGCTGAAAGAGTAGGCATTATGACAGGCTGAAAGAGTAGGCATTTTGACAGGCTGAAAGAGTAGGCATTTTGACAGGCTGAAAGAGTAGGCATTTTGACAGGCTGAAAGAGTAGGCATTTTGACAGGCTGAAAGAGTAGGCATTTTGACAGGCTGAAAGAGTAGGCATTTTGACAGGCTGAAAGAGAAGGCATTATGACAGGCTGAAAGAGTAGGCATTTTGACAGGCTGAAAGAGTAGGCATTTTGACAGGCTGAAAGAGTAGGCATTATGAAACTTTTTTTGGAAAACTGTTGTTTTAAGAGATATTTGTTTCCATTCATCAAATTCTCACATAGGAGTTACCGTACCAGGGAGACATCTACTTTCACCCCTGCATCTAATGATTCCGGATAAACTTGTCGCCAGTGACACTAAAAGAGCTTGGTAAAGGGGATTGGACATTGAGAAAAGGTTAGCTAACTCTATATAAGCCTATCACAAGCCAGCCTAGCACTCCGGTAAACATACTACTGATCCCAACGGAAGTCATTAACTTCATGTTCATCCGCCATCATCATTAAAATGACTTCTAAATGACTGACGTCTTTGTTGACGGATGAATCCGGATAGTCAGGGAGCTTATAAAAAAAAAAAGGAGATTAAGAGGAGGTAGCTAACGATCAAAACAGCCTGACGAACTGGCAGGCATGCACGTCCACAGCATCTACTGACCCCACTGGAGGTGTCGTAGTGCTGACTGTCATTAAATGTGAAGACCGTACATATTATCCAATCAATTCTCTAATTCAACAAATCACGGAATAGTAATTAACTGGGAAGTCTGTGGGCACCACGGGAAACATGTTGTTTAGTGTGTCAATTTCCCAAATATATAACTCTTCAGATATTTTCACATCTTATCGATTACAGTCTTCTATTAATTCATTGTTACCTCATCAGTCATATTCTGAACGTCGCAAACCCGTGGATATCTGCGATATACAAATTGGCTTAATTATTTATTTACTAACTAACTTAATCCAATCAATTACATAAACACAGACGCACAATAGGTCATACATTGGTTACTGACGTGATAGAAAAGCCCCTAGTGGGCTAAACCGATATGACGGCTTGGTAGACAAAGGATAGGGGTGGGGACAATTCAAGAGCGGGAAACTCACGAGTGGATTCACTGTAATACAGTTGATAACTATGGAAACGCTAATACTTTTAACATGAACAGCAGCTGATTCGAAAATAAATTGCAATTTACATATTTACGAGTGTATTGCCTTTGTTGTCCCTCTCTGCGATCCGTCTCCGGTCCATCTGCTGGATAGATTGGCGACAGAAAGTCTCCGGTTTATCCACCAGAGATCAAAGTCTTTCGTAGTTGTAGCTTGTTATAATGGATACGTCAGAGTTACCATTTGGTCGTTTCGACCGGTTGCGTTTACCAGACTAAAGTACTTAAAACAGCTGCAGCCTGAATAATTGTTCTCAAGTCTGTAGATTACTTAACCATTTGAACGTGGGAATGATCGCCACGTTTTCTGTTCTTGTCCTTTGGTAGACTTGTAGTTTAAACTACTTAGGGAGTGGTGGGGCGCTACCCGGCATGTTTTGGTCTCTAGAGTGATAGCCATTCCAACGTGGGGAACTAGTCCCGGCGTTATCTTGACTCTAGTTTGTAGATTTCTTAACCATTCGAGACGTCCGGCTTACCGTGGGGCCTCTTTGGCATAAAATGTAAATTTTGTCACGAGTGGTTTTATACTCTGTGGAAGAAGGGCGGTTCCATGACGTAATGCCTGGGCTCACGGGGGCGTGGCCACTGACTAGTTAAAACGTAATATCTCGTCTAGAAGGCTAACATCACATCTTCTCACAAATAGCTAATTTTATTATTATATATTTTATACAACCATCAGATGCAAACACCATAATTGAGAAGTGGACACAACCAACGACACAGCAATGTGTGTTTCCTGTCCTTCATGAGATCATCAAATTAAACAAACTCGACATGACTGTCCCTTAAGTGTCCACGAACAAAGACATACTCGAAAATATAAATATTGTTTAACTATCCAAATTTCGGGGATTAGGAGATTCGGCAAGAAGAATGTCTTTGTTCTCCATAGGCTCTCTCCCTCAATACCCCGTGGCAGTGAAAAGAGTTTCTACCAGGAATTTATGACCGGTGTAAAACCTGTGGTGGGAGAGAGAGAGAGTGAGACGGGGGAGCCACAGTATACGCACAAAAGGGCCACGTCGTGACAGAGAATTTAACTTCCTTAGGAAAACAGCCCTGATGCTGGAAGCAAAACATCATTATGTTGTCAACCAGAGTCACATTTATGTATTTTCCAAGCTATAGCAAGCTATAACATACACGCTATAACATACACGCTATAACATACAGGCTATAACATACAGGCTATAACATACAGGCTATAACATACAGGCTATAACATACAGGCTATAACATACACTAGGTTATTAAAGCGGTCTGAGGCACTGCAACTGAGTGCTAGAGGCGGCACTACAGACCCTGGTTCGATTTCAGGCTGTATCACAACCAGTCGTGATCGGGGCGACAGGGTAGCCTAGTGGTTAGAGCGTTGGATTAGTAACCAAAAGGTTGCAAGTTCAAATCCCTGAGCTGACAAGGTACAAATCTGTCGTTCTGCCCCCTGAACAAGGCAGTTAACCCCACAGTTCCCCGGTAGGCCGCCATTGTAAATAAGAATTTGTTCTTAACTGACTTGCCTAGTTAAATAAAGGTAAAATAAATAAATAATAAACGACCAAAGAGTGTTATTCGTGTTTGCCTTGTTACAGCCATAGTAGATAAACAAGTCAGCCTAACACTCTGGGAAGTATCATGATTGGCCAACACCGTCTGGCCTTCAGCGGAGGCCTTCATTACCGATGTTGATTGACCATCGTCACCTGCTAGTGACGGAGAAGAAAGCTTGGAACTAAGCACCAAGGCTGGCCAGACAAGCAGACACCCAGGCAATGTGCACACACACCCCGTCTCTCTCTCTCACACACACACACACACATTCTCTCTCTCTCTCTCACACACACACACACACACACACACACCGTGTCTCGCTCTCACACACACCGTGTCTCTCTCTCTCTCACACACACACACACCGTGTCTCTCTCACACACACACACACACCGTGTCTCTCTCTCTCACACACACACACACACCGTGTCTCTCTCTCTCACACACACACCGTGTCTCTCTCTCTCTCACACACACGCACACACCGTCTCTCTCACACACACACACACCACATCTCACCGTCTCTCTCACACGGACACACCGTCTCTCTCACTCTCTCCTCACGCACACACCGTCTCGCTCACACACACACACACACCGTGTCTCACACACACCGTGTCTCACACACACACACACACACCCCGTGTCTCACACACACACACACCCCGTGTCTCACACACACACCGTGTCTCACACACACACCGTGTCTCACACACACAGTGTCTCACACACACACACACACACACACACACTGTCTCACACACACACACACTGTGTCTCACACACACACACACACTGTGTCTCACACACACACACACTGTGTCTCACACACACTCACACACTGTGTCTCACACACACACACACACTGTGTCTCACACACACACACACTGTGTCTCACACACACACACACTGTGTCTCACACACACACACACACTGTGTCTCACACACACACACACACTGTGTCTCACACACACACACACACACTGTGTCTCACACACACACACACACACTGTGTCTCACACACACACACACACACTGTGTCTCACACACACACACACACTGTGTCTCACACACACACACACACACTGTGTCTCACACACACACACACACACTGTGTCTCACACACACACACACACACACTGTGTCTCACACACACACACACACACACTGTGTCTCACACACACACACACACACTGTGTCTCACACACACACACACACACACTGTGTCTCACACACACACACACACACACTGTGTCTCACACACACACACACACACTGTGTCTCACACACACACACACACACTGTGTCTCACACACACACTGTGTCTCACACACACACTGTGTCTCACACACACACTGTGTCTCACACACACACTGTGTCTCACACACACACTGTGTCTCACACACACACACACACTGTGTCTCACACACACACACACACACCGTTTCTCGCACACACACACGCAGTCTCTCTCTCACACACACACGCAGTCTCTCTCACACACACACGCAGTCTCTCTCACACACACACGTATGCAATGCACACACACAGTCTATCCATCTGGCGCAGGCCACTGGAGGTCAGACAGAGAGGTGAGGAGGTTTAAGCCACTTCTGTCCTAACAGGATTAGGACTGGGGGAGACGAGGGGGAGGAAGAGACTAGCGGGGGAGACAGGTGGGGGGATCAAGGATCAAGGCTAAGGGGTTAGCTCAGGTCAAAAGTGCTTCAGGCTGTCTGTCTGTGGGTAGGGTCTAGGGTTTGAGTGGGGGATTGGGCCTAGTGGGTAGGGTCTAGGGTTTGAGTGGGGGATTGGGCCTAGTGGGTAGGGTCTAGGGTTTGAGTGGGGGAATGGGCCTAGTGGGTAGGGTCTAGGGTTTGAGTGGGGGATTGGGCCTAGTGGGTAGGGTCTAGGGTTTGAGTGGGGGATTGGGCCTAGTGGGTAGGGTCTAGGGTTTGAGTCGGGGCTTGGGCCTAGTGGGTAGGGTCTAGGGTTTGAGTGGGGGATTGGGCCTAGTGGGTAGGGTCTAGGGTTTGAGTAGTGGTGGTGTGTGTGTGTGTGGTGTTTCAATCCTCGTGGGGACCTAAAATCCCCAAATGTCCCCACAAGGATGGTAAAACACGGAAAATGTTCCCTCATGGGGACATTTCCCACGTCCCCATGAGGACAAAGGCTGTTTTAAACTTAGGGGTTAGGTTTAGGGTCAGGGAAAATAGGATTTTGAATGGAAATTAATTTTAGGTCCCAACTAGGATAGAAAAACATAACATGTGTGTGTGTAGGAGGAGGGTTGTTGGTGTGTTTCATGGTCTGTGTGGAAGTCAGCTCTGATTACTACAGCATAATGTTGATAACACACACATAGAAGAGTTGAAGAAGAGGAGGAGAGGACGAGAGAGGAACAGACAGGGGACGGAGAGAGGAACAGACTGAGGGGACGGAGAGAGGAACAGACTGAGGGGACGGAGAGAGGAACAGACTGAGGGGACGGAGAGAGGAACAGACTGAGGGGACGGAGAGAGGAACAGACTGAGGGGACGGAGAGAGGAACAGAGTGAGGGATGGAGGTACTCACTCTTGAGGAAGCGATTACGGACCCATTTATTCTGTTTCCTGGCGTACCGTCTAGTAGCCATCTTCAGATTCTCTACACCTGAGAGAGAAAGAGCTGTCCATTAAATCTCTCACACACAAAAAGGTTTCCGTTGCCCCAACCCCCAAAATGAAAAGCTGATAAATAATAATAAATTCCCTTTGCAAAAAGAATGCATTTCAGCCTATTGATTGAGGTAAATACCAGGTGGATGTAAGGAGATCTGCTGACCGTGACAACAGCTGTTCGTCGCTGGAGTGAAACGGGCTTCAATAACACCAAATCATTGCCCAACAATTCTAAATCAATCAAATGTAAAAAAACTAACTAAAAAGAGCTAGTTTATATTTTCCAACTGGTAATTGAAGCTCGCTCCCCATTCCACATTCAAGTGTACAGGCAACTAGGCAGGCTTCAGCGGGTCCCACATAACTTTGACTAGGCAGGCTTCAGCGGGTCCCACACAACTTTGACTAGGCAGGCTTCAGCGGGTCCCACACAACTTTGACTAGGCAGGCTTCAGCGGGTCCCACACAACTTTGACTAGGCAGGTTTCAGCGAGTCCCACACAACTTTGCAATGTGCTGGAGGTAGTATACATTTAGAAAACATGTACTTAATTGCTTGAAACCTGAACGTTTTACTACATACTATGAAGCACGTTTTACCTTGCTACACTATTCGTAAATGTGACAGTAGATCGGATAGTCATAAGCTTTGCGAATAATAGAACTCAGAGTAGGCCTATCATTTCTTCCCGCTTTGTTGGCCTTCTGTTAAACACATTTCGTGCAGTTCTACAACACTTTGTACGACTGGAGACATGAGCAGAATCTTTTAATTTTTATTTCATTTTTTTTTTTACATATGACAAAAGAATGACAGGGTAGCCTACCCTGCTGACACTAACAAACAGATGAGTAAAAACCACGTTGTCTGATCCACATAATAGCCCTACGAGAACACAAATACAACGGAGACTTCCCTCGACCCCGGCGGAGGAAAATATTGTCAAAAAAAAACAAAACTAAAAAGTGTCACTGACCCAATGATGAGAAAGAGAATACGCAGACTCAGCAGGGATGTGGGCCTGATGTTCTCTGCTGGAGTCAATATGATTGGCTACTGGTCGCTCAATTAAGTTACCAATTTTGATAACTAAAAAAACAAGATTGAAGTCTTCTCATCGTCTTCTCTTTACAGCAATTTGCTTTTCGAATCGTTCCCCCAACCCCCGTGATTGTTTTAAATATTGCGATATGCCTGGCTGGATCGCTCTGCTTTTCACTGCCAGTCGCAACTCGACAATAATCTATTTGGTATTTGCAGCGAGCGCTGCCCATATTGCGGGCCCTTCTGACCGTAGGCTACGCGATTTAAAACAATGCACCATTTTTTTTTTTAAGAAGCTAAATGATCCTCTGTGGCCAAATCAATGATTTTATTTATTTCTGCATAAACATGAGTAAGCAAAAAATTAGGCAATTTAATTCAATTTACTTTAGGAAAAGATTTCCATAGCCTTACGGACACGCCGCCCATGTCATCTAATATCTAGCCTTTGCATCCTAGTCGCATGTTCTGTTAAAACGAAATGTGATTTCTGTCATACTGAGAAACAAGGGTGGACACCCTAATCAGATTTTCGGAAATAAATGCTTACGGGTCTGGTTACATTTCTGGTAAATTTAAATGCTTCCGGGTCATATGTACGGCACCACATCTTCCTAACGTAAACCCTGGTACACACACACACCTTGGTTCCGGAGTGTCTCACGGACCTCCTGTGTAGTCTCATCAGGACAGGTCAGGTACGCATGGAACTCCTTAAAACCTATAGACTGGAATATACCATGCTGGTAGTCCTGACTGAGACAGACAGAGACAGAGACAGAGACAGAGACAGAGACAGAGACAGAGACAGAGACAGAGACAGACAGAGACAGACAGAGACAGAGACAGACAGAGACAGAGACACAGAGAGACAGAGAGACAGAGAGACAGAGAGACAGAGAGACAGAGAGACAGAGAGACAGAGAGAGAGAGAGAGAGAGAGAGAGAACAGACACAGAGAGAGTAAGGGGGTGACAGAGAGGGAGGAAGTGGTGAACAGTAGTAACATGTGATTATAGCAGTATCATTATATCATTGACATCAAGTCCTCCAAAAAGAATAACTGAGAGTCACACAGTCTTGAGCAAGACTAGACAGCCATGGGAAAATCTCTCTCTCTCTCTCTACTCTCTCCCCTCTACTCTCTCTCCACTCTCTCTCCACTCTCTCTCCACTCTCTCTCCACTCTCTCTCCACTCTCTCTCCACTCTCTCCACTCTCTCTCCACTCTCCCTCCATCCACTCTCTCCCTCCATCCACTCTCTCCCTCCATCCACTCTCTCCCTCCATCCACTCTCTCCCTCCATCCACTCTCTCCCTCCATCCACTCTCTCCCTCCATCCACTCTCTCCCTCCATCCACTCTCTCCCTCCATCCACTCTCTCCCTCCTTCCCTATCACTCTACATTTCACTCCACACTAGGGGTCAGGCCGGGAGACACACCGAGACAGGAGACAGGCGGACACAGAGGATCTCATGGTGCTGCTGGACTGGTCAGAGACATGAAGCCTGTTGGGACGTTGTCCCCTGGTCCTGACGAGAGAGACATTGGTTGTGTTCTGATTCTATACCCTTCTACATGAAGTGTACACTTGTACACTACCCCTGAATGATTCCAAACCATCACCTGGCCCCGATGACAGAGAGGGAGAGACATGGCTTGCCTACTTTGGATGGATTTAAAAGCATCGGATTGGCGTGGGCTGAGTTTCTGCCTTAATTCTCCTTCTAAATCATTGATGAGAGTGAACAAGAGCACGCTACAGAAAGAGGGGGAGGCAATTGGGTTTCATTCAGTGTCAATCACATGAGCTCAGTTTCCATCTCTAATGTTTTAGCACAATACAGTCTGCATGCCACTGCAGCTCTGACCGGATGCCATTGTGGCTCTACGTTACTGCAGTCCAGCGGTGGTGTGAGTGAGTGCAGCAGCCACACCCTAGAGCTGTGTCAATCTGCTGACTCATAATCTCTCTCTCTCTCTCTCTCTCTCTCTCCTCTCTCCCCCCTCTCTCTCCCCCACCCCGAGAGAGATGTGCATCAGCAGAGGGCAGGAGACAGAAGAATGGAAGAGGATATGGAGAGAAAGAGATGAGACGTGAGGGGAAGTAGAGGAGAGAGAGAGGAAAAGAGAGCTGGGGAGTCGGTGTGCGAGGATCGACCTTGCAGATTGGTGACTGAGGGAGGGAGGGAGGGAGTACGGTGTGTGTATAGCAGCGTCCTAGGCAATATGCCATCAATTCCCTGTGACCACACCCAAAAAGACCCACACAATCAATGGCCAATCAATAGCGGCCGATAGAACAGACCGACGCAGCGTTATCTGACCTGATCGCAACAACCCAGGTCCTTTTTGTTGCTGTGAACAGACACACAACCACGCCCACCTCTGGTCCTGAATCTTCTGCTGGTTGAATCTCAGGTGGAAATCACGGAGCTCGTCAATCAGGCCTGTCGACAGCATCTCGTCCACACGCCTGTCCAGGCGCTCATCTATGGCTAAAGAAAGACCGGGGAGAAGAGGTTAAAGGGTAGCTCTCCCAAATTAGACACTAACATATGGGTTTCCTAACCCTGTAAGCAACCCAAGGGTAACCCAGCAACCCAAGGAGACACAGCAACCCAGGGGTAACCCAGCAACCCAAGGAGACCCAGCAACCCATGGGTAACCCAGCACCCCAGGGGTAATACAGCAACCCAAGGGGAACACAGCAACCCAAGGGGAACACAGCAACCCAAGGGGAACACAGCAACCCAAGGGGAACACAGCAACCCAGGGTAACACAGCAGCCCAGGGGTAATACAGCAGCCCAGGGGTAACACAGCAGCCCAGGGGTAACACAGCAACCCAGGGTAACACAGCAACCCAGGGGTAATACAGCAGCCCAGGGTAACACAGCAACCCAGGGTAATACAGCAACCCAGGGGAACACAGCAGCCCAGGGTAATACAGCAGCCCAGGGGTAATACAGCAACCCAGGGGTAATACAGCAGCCCAGGGTAATACAGCAGCTCAGGGTAATACAGCAACCCAGGGTAATACAGCAGCTCAGGGTAATACAGCAGCCCAGGGGTAATACAGCAGCCCAGGGGTAATACAGCAACCCAGGGGTAATACAGCAACCCAGGGGTAATACAGCAACCCAGGGTAACACAGCAACCCAGGGTAACACAGCAACCCAGGGTAACACAGCAACCCAGGGTAACACAGCAACCCAGGGTAACACAGCAACCCAAGCTATGATTTTGACCACTGTCTACAAATGCTAACGTATTAGCGTTTGTGTCCAAAACCCAATGCAAGTGAATATCCTCTTATCTTAGCATATGTTGCACTTGGTGTCCTAATCACCTTCAAAGTAACTTTACTGGGACACTTTGGGGATAAGGGAAAGGGGAATGGTTCCTTACACTCCATGTCAGCGTGTAACCAGAAGATACAGGGGTCTGGGTACCTCAGTGGTCCCCCCAGCACATCTCCCCCCTCCTGCCCTCTCTGCTCCTCCAACCAATGGCTGTGAGGCACGCCTGTTTCCGCATGCACCTGTAGGCTCCTAGAGGTGTCAATCAAACAGGACACAGTCAGACAGAGTCCCGCCCTCTTTCACAGATGAACACAAGAGGACATGGAGATAAAAATAAAATGGAGGAAAAAAATGATTGAATTCTGAATTCTTGATGATGTGATGGTTTGGGGCAGACGTGATGGGTTGGGGCAGACGTGATGGGTTGGGGCTGGTGTCTACTCCGTCACTAGATGATGTGATGGGTCGGGGCTGGTGTCTACTCCGCGTCATTAGATAACATGATGGGTCGGGCTGGTGTCTACTCTGCGTCATTAGATGATGTGATGGGTCGGGGCTGGTGTCTACTCTGCGTCATTAGATAACATGATGGGTTGGGGCTGGTGTGATGGTTGGGGTTGGTGTCTACTCTGCGTCATTAGATGATGTGATGGGTCGGGGCTGGTGTCTACTCTGCGTCATTAGATAACATGATGGGTTGGGGCTGGTGTGATGGTCGGGCTGGTGTCTACTCTGCGTCATTAGATAACATGATGGGTTGGGGCTGGTGTGATGGTTGGGGCTGGTGTCTACTCTGCGTCATTAGATAACATGATGGGTTGGGGCTGGTGTGATGGTTGGGGCTGGTGTCTACTCTGCGTCATTAGATAACATGATGGGTTGGGGCTGGTGTGATGGTTGGGGCTGGTGTCTACTCTGCGTCATTAGATAACATGATGGGTCGGGGCTGGTGTCTACTCCGTCACTAGATGATGTGATGGGTCGGGGCTGGTGTCTACTGTGTCATTAGAGGATGTGATGATCGGGCTGTTGTCTACTTTGTGTCATTAGATGATGTGATGGGTCGGTGTCTACTCTTTCATTAGATGATGTGACGGGTTGGGGCAGGAGTCTACTCTGCGCCTAGTAAACTCAGCAATCTCTCAGCTCTTTGACAGGATGGTGTTTTTATGCCACACACACACTTACTTACAAAGTGGGGGTACAGTATGTCAGAACAGCCTGTCTAGAACCTGTGAGACTGAGGGTTGGGTCGCAGGATGCCCCTCCTCTACTGTGTGTGTGTGTGTGTGTGTGTGTGTGTGTGTGTGTGTGTGTGTGTGTGTGTGTGTGTGTGTGTGTGTTATGTCACACAGTTCCTCTACTGACAGGAAATGACAGGAGGAAACAGTTTGTGTCGGGTGATGTTTGTCTCTTCACAGCACACAGTGCACCCAGGCATGAATAAGTGATGTGGAACTGAACGTCAATATTAAACCCTTATCAGCTTAACACACAGCACACAGCCTACCTGACGATCTTCCGTGTGTCGTGAGGGTGCAGCATGGAGGCCATGTCAGGATCGACCTCCGTCAGTCTCCTGTGGAGCTCAGCCCCGCCCAGTTTCTCCAGCTCCGCCTTCCTATCAGGAGACACGCCTTTCTTCCCCTCTCCTTCATTCTCCTGCTGAGAGAGAGAGAGAGAACGAAGGAGGAGGAGAGTGGAGAGAAAGAGAGAGCAGGGGAGAGAAGTACAGAGATAAATGGAAAGAGAGAATAAGAGAAGAACAGAGATAAATGGAAAGAGAGAATAAGAATACAGTGAGTTGCCATTAAATTGCATCATCAGGTGCTCTTCTCCTCATCTGTCCATATTTTGAAGAGAGAAAGAGCGAAACGGTGGGGTGGGGGGGGACAGGTTACCGGAGGTTACTTCTTACCCCCTGTATACCCAGTACTCTCCACAGTAACGACTGATGTAGGGGTGAATAAAGAGTGAGGAGGGGTGAGTAGTGTGGTTCTTACCCCAAGATCCATCAGTACTCTCCACAGCAGAGATTCTATGTAGTAGTTAGTTCCTCCTACTACGATAGGCAGCTTCTCTCTGCTGTAAATGTCCTCTATGTGGAGTTGGTTAAGAACTGATTTACCCTTATAAATAACCATATATATATATATATATATATATATATATATATATATATATATATATATATATATATATATATATATATATATATATACACACACACACACACACACATACACATAAAATAAGAATATAATGTGTCTAAACACTTCACTGATGTGGATACTACCATAATAACCCTGAATGAAACGTGAATAATGATGAGTGAGAAAGTTTACCGTACAAATATCATTAACCTCCAAGACACGCTAACCTCTCACCATTACAATAACAGGGGAGGTTAGCATTTTACAGTGGGGCAAAAAAAGTATTTAGTCAGCCACCAATTGTGCAAGTTCTCCAACTTAAAAAGATGAGAGAGGCCTGTAATTTTCATCATAGGTACACTTCAACTATGACAGACGAAATGAGAAAAAGAAATCCAGAAAATCACATTATGATTTTTAATTTATTTATTTGCAAATTATGGTGGAAAATAAGTATTTGGTCAATAACAAAAGTTTATCTCAATACTTTGTTATATACCCTTTGTTGGCAATGACAGAGGTCAAACGTTTTCTGTAAGTCTTCACAAGGTTTTCACACACTGTTGCTGGTATTTTGGCCCATTCCTCCATGCAGATCTCCTCTAGAGCAGTGATGTTTTGGGGCTGTCGCTGGGCAACACGGACTTTCAACTCCCTCCAAAGATTTTCAATGGGGTTGAGATCTGGAGACTGGCTAGGCCACTCCAGGACCTTGAAATGCTTCTTACGAAGCCGCCACTCCGTTGCCCGGGCGGTGTGTTTGGGATCATTGTCATGCTGAAAGACCCAGCCACGTTTCATCTTCAATGCCCTTGCTGATGGAAGGAGGTTTTCACTCAAAATCTCACGATACATGGCCCCATTCATTCTTTCTTTTACACGGATCAGTCGTCCTGGTCCCTTTGCAGAAGAACAGCCCCAAAGCATGATGTTTCCACCCCCATGCTTCACAGTAGGTATGGTGTTCTTTGGATGCAACTCAGCATTCTTTGTCCTCCAAACACGACGAGTTTAGGGTAGCTCTCTTTTTACCAAAGAGTTCTATTTTGGTTTCATCTGACCATATGACATTCTCCCAATCCTCATCTGGATCATCCAAATGCTCTCTAGCAAACTTCAGACGGGCCTGAACATGTACTGGCTTAAGCAGGGGGACACGTCTTGCACTGCAGGATTTGAGTCCCTGGCGGCGTAGTGTGTTACTGATGGTAGGCTTTGTTACTTTGGTCCCAGCTCTCTGCAGGTCATTCACTAGGTCCCCCCGTGTGGTTCTGGGATTTTTGCTCACCGTTCTTGTGATCATTTTGACCCCACGGGTGAGATCTTGCGTGGAGCCCCAGATGGAGGAAGATTATCAGTGGTCTTGTATGTCTTCCATTTCCTAATAATTGCTCCCACAGTTGATTTCTTCAAACCAAGCTGCTTACCTATTGCAGATTCAGTCTTCCCAACCTGGTGCAGGTCTACAATTTTGTTTCTGGTGTCCTTTGACAGCTCTTTGGTCTTGGCCATAGTGGAGTTTGGAGTGTGACTGTTTGAGGTTGTGGACAGGTGTCTTTTATACTGATAACAAGTTCAAACAGGTGCCATTAATACAGGTAATGAGTGGAGGACAGAGGAGCCTCTTAAAGAAGAAGTTACAGGTCTGTGAGAGCCAGAAATCTTGCTTGTTTGTATGTGACCAAATACTTATTTTCCACCATAATTTGCAAATAAATTCATTAAAAATCCTACAATGTGATTTTCTGGATTTTTTTCCCTCATTTTGTCTGTCATAGTTGAAGTGTACCTATGATGAAAATGACAGGCCTCTCTCATCTTTTTAAGTGAGAGAACTTGCACAATTGGTGGCTGACTAAATACTTTTTTGCCCCACTGTATATCATACCCCCAAGACATGCTAACCTCTCACCATGACAATAACAGGGGAGACTAGCATTTTATATCATACCCCCAAGACATGCTAACCACTCTGACACGGTCGCCAGGTGTACAGTGATTCCTCTGACACATTGGTGCAGCTGGCTGTATTCAGCATTTCACTGTAAGGTCTACACCTAATGTTTTGTACACAGTGTATATGAACTACATATCCTAATTTACAAAGTATACAAGACCAGCGATCAGAGAGCTGATGATAGAGAGAGAGAGAGAGACTTCCTTCCTATGAGTCTCTCGCTCTCTCCTTATCTTGTCTGAGCAGTTATCATCACTCACCTCCCCCTGGCACAGACACCACCCTGCCTCACTCTGCACTCCCTAAGGAGTAAGCTAGAGGGAGAGAGAGAGAGAGATGGAGAGAAGAGGAGATAAGGGAGGGAGAATATGAGCCTGTGGGAGAGAAAGAGAGACAGATGGATGGAAATAAGAAATGAAAGTAGGAAAGAGAGCTAAAGAGAAAGGGAGGGGGGGAGAGAGAGAGAGAGAGAGAGAGAGAGAGAGAGAGAGAGAAAAGCAGAAAGGGAGAGAGAGAGAGAGAGAAAGGGAGGGGAGAGAGAGAGAGAAAGGGAGGGGAGAGAGAGAGAGAGAAAAGCAGAAAGGGGAGAGAGATGCTATGTGAGCAGCATGTTAAAAGGAGAGAGAATGACCGGTCATGATAGTATGTTATTCTCCTCTATTCCTCCTTATCTCTCATCTCATCGCTGCCCAATCTCTCTCCCTCGCTCTCTCTTTTGTCACTCCACCTCAGTCGCCGTCCCTCCGTCCATCTCTCCCCCTCCCGGTCTCTCTCTCCGTCACCCCCTCCCCCCTCCGTCTCCCTCCCTCTGTCCATCTCTCCCCCTCCCTGTCTCTCTCAATCGCCCCTCCCTCCGTCTCCCTCCCTCCGTCTCGCTTTCTCTTCACTGATACTGTTATTAGTCACTACAGCTGAAGCTGCTCTCTGTGTGTGTGTGTGTGTGTGTGTGTGTGTGTGTGTGTGTGTGTGTGTGTGTGTGTGTACACACACTATCCTCGTTTGCAGCAGAAATCCCCACAAGGACAGGGAAAACAACAAAAATCCATTTCCCACGTCCCCACGAGGACAAAGGCTATTTTAGGCTTAATGAAAATAGTATTTTTACGAGGAGTAAAACATATGCTGTGTGTGTCAAATCAAAACGTTTATTGGTTAATTACCAAATTTCCCTGAACAGGGGAAAAATAAATCACCAGATTCACAGGGAATAATTTATAGAGTATGAAGATGCAATACTCCAAGCCACAGCTTCATACTACTTTGTCAAACATAGAGAACTGATAATGTATACGGGTTGTTGTGGTGTAGGGGGGTTCCTTGGGGGGCTTTAAAAAAAGGATTCCTACTCATTAGTATGTAAACATTATTGAAGTGACCAGTTTGTGACTGGTGAAACTGGAAAATAGAAATAATTTTTTTTTTGCCCCCAAATAATTGTGAACCGGCAATTAACGTTCTGAATCTATTTTTGGACTGATGCTAAATTTGGGATCGGTGAATCGTTACATCCCTAATAGATAGATAGTTTATTCATTAGTCATAAGACGTCATCGATCACTTAGGGTTAATTTGGTGAGGATGGTTGATGAACAGCTCCATTAGGGTTAGCAGTTTCACTCAGGGCCAGTGTTGGCCAACCATGATGTTTCCCGGAGTGTTTGGCTGTATTACGGACAACACTGACCAGACCGTTCGCATGAGCCATCACGCACATGTGGATTTTGTCCACCCACACCAGACGCGATCAGGACACGCAGGTTGAAATATCAAAACGAACTCTGAACCAACTACATTCATTTGGGAACAGGTCGAAAAGCATTAAACATTTATGGCAATTTAGCTAGCTAGCTTGCTGTTGCTAGCTAATTTGTCCTGGGATATAAACATTGGGTTTTTATTTGACCTGAAATGCAGGTCCTCTACTCTGACAATGAATACACAGATAACAGGGTAAACCGAATTAGTTTCTCGTCATCTCTCCTCCTTCCAGGCTTCTTCTTCTTTGGACTTCATATGGCGGTTGGCAACCAACTTTAAGGTGCATTACCACCGCCAACTGGCCTGGAGTGTGGACCTCAGTTCATCTTTCAAATCACCCACGTGGGCATATGCTCCTAGAAACCAATGATAAATGGGAGGAGGTGCGCATCGCAGCATCACAAAAAAGAACCAAGTTCTATTTTAGCGCCTGGTTACGCAGACGCACGTTGACGTGGGCCAGCAGTGTGGGTGCCATGATTGAATAACATGTGTAGATATATTATTTCAGCATCGCGAGCGGTGTGGTCTACACGTCTCACCCATACAGTAAGTCAAATCCTAAAGGATATGAGGGCCAGGGCCTTGTTCCTGAAGTCTACCACAGTGTAGCTGCTGACCAAGGGATCCACAAAGCTGATCATGTGATGACTGCACTGGGCGCGCTCCTCAGCCGTAACCTTATTGGTTATGATGTCCAGCCCACGATACACCTGAGGAAGACAGAGAGAGAGATCCAATCAGATGTCAAGATCGACAAGAGCAGAGAAGTGGTCCCTGAAATGTGCTTCCGACACCAATCGAACACCCAATTAACACAAAACAATGTAGAGTGAGTTCGACGCAGTAGCCGATAACAGAACAGCCACTGAGCTAAGCAGACCCACGGGCACTGGCACTGTTGGATAACAGAATGTGACAACTGAGTGTCAACGCCTCTGAGGCGCCTCTAACCCGTCTACGGAATTTCTCAGAATGCTAAGATGCTCCTAAAAGGGTCTCATGTACTGTAGTCTCTCTCTTCAGGCAGCCTACACATTCATGTACTGTAGTCTCTCTCTTCAGGCAGCCTACACATTCATGTACTGTAGTCTCTCTTTATGCTCCCTACCTATTGCCTAAATTTAGTGTGTGGGGGGGTGGAGAAAAGATTGACATAACAGAAGGCAGGCACACCATCAGTAGTGAGAACATAACACACACACACACACACACACACACACACACACACACACACACACACACACACACACACACACACACACACACACACACACACACACACACACACACACACACACACACACACACACACACACACACACACACACACACACACACACACACACACACACACACACACACACACACACACACACACACACACACACACACACACACACACACACACACACACACACACACACACACACACACACACACACACACACGTTCTCCTAGTTTTCAGTGGGTATACCCATCTCACTCTGTTTCCTGTCAACAGGAAACACGGTCCGCTGACAACCAAGAGCGGGAAAAACCTGCTCCTTTAAAACGCACGCGTGTCAAACTCATTCCATGGTTTTTCCTTTCAATTAAGACCTAGATAAGCAGGTGAGGCAAGTTCCTTACTAATTAGTAACCTTGATTCATCAACCAAGTAAAAGGTAACTGTGGAAAACAAGCAGACAGGCCCTCTGTGGAATGAGTTGGACACTTGCTCTGAGGAATGTTCCACGGATCGAAGGAGGAGGAGGAGTGGATAGAGAGGATAGAGTGGAGACAGAGGAGTGGAGACAGAGGAGTGGATAGAGTGGAGACAGAGGAGTGGAGACAGAGGGGTGGATAGAGTGGAGACAGAGGAGTGGAGACAGAGGGGTGGATAGAGTGGAGACAGAGGAGTGGAGACAGAGGAGTGGATAGAGTGGAGACAGAGGAGTGGAGACAGAGGGGTGGATAGAGTGGAGACAGAGGAGTGGAGACAGAGGGGTGGATAGAGTGGAGACAGAGGAGTGGAGACAGAGGGGTGGATAGAGTGGAGACAGAGGAGTGGAGACAGAGGGGTGGATAGAGTGGAGACAGAGGAGTGGAGACAGAGGGGTGGATAGAGTGGAGACAGAGGAGTGGAGACAGAGGGGTGGATAGAGTGGAGACAGAGTGAGAGTGTCAGGGTAATGTGGCTCTAATTTGGAGCCGCGATCCTCAACGGCTCCCTGATTTAGAGGGGTTTGGTCCCCAAAGTAGGGAGAGAACACACACACACAGCTCTCGCTATTCAAAAGAGCTCGTACCAGCCTCCTTCAGACACGCTCCAACCCTCTAACTCTTTGTGCACATTCATCTTCTCTCTCTACTTCCCAGTCATGTCCCTTGCTTTCTCATTAATTTCCCCTCCCTCCGCTCCGACTGTTTCTCTCCACTCGTTCCCATCTCTCCGGCCGGTCTACTGTATCCGTTTCTCGTCATGAATCTTGTTCGGGAGGCAGCTCTGCAAGAGCGATCACGAGCTAGCACAGCCACAAAGCTATCAGAAATCATTCAGTTCTGTCTCCAGGACAAGATTGTTACCAATCCCACATGGGATTATGACGCCAAAAGACCCCAGAAAAAAGCTATTCTCCTCAATGTTATCCTCACAAATAATCCTGATAGGTCATTACAGAAAACACCAGACTGATACCTTAGTGATCACTGTTTTACAGGTTGAGTTCGTAAAGGCTGCTCAGTGAAACGACCTGTCCTGACTCTCATTTAAAAAAAAAATGTAATGAGCAAGCCTTCCTTCATGACCTGGCCTCTGTAAAATGGTATAGAATCAGCTTGATCCCCCTCTGTCCAAGACACTTTGACCTTCTTTTTATATATTTTCAGTGGTATTGTTAACAAAACACACCCCCATAAAAGAAAATAAGAATTAAAAACAGGTTCAGCCCCTTGGTTCAACCATGATCTGTCAAGAGTTACTCCACCTCAAGAAAAAGGCTCGGCACACATATACAGTCGTGGCCAAAAGTTTTGAGAATGACACAAATATGAATTTCCACAAAGTTTGCTGCTTCAGTGTCTTTAGATATTTTTGTCAGATGTTACTATGGAATACTGAAGTATAATTACAAGCATTTCATAAGTGTCGAGGGCTTTTATTGACAATTACATGAAGTTGATGCAAAGAGTCAATATTTGTAGTGTTGACCCTTCTTTTTCAAGACCTCTACAATCCGCCCTGGCATGCTGTCAATTAACTTCTGGGCCACATCCTGACTGATGGCAGCCCATTCTTGCATAATCAATGCTTGGAGTTGTCAGAATTTGTGGGTTTTTGTTTGTCCACCCGCCTCTTGAGGATTGACCACAAGTTCTCAGTGGGATTAAAGTCTGGGGAGTTTCCTGGTCATGGACCCAAAATATCGATGTTTTGTTCCCCGAGCCACTTAGTTATCACTTTTGCCTTATGGCAAGGTGCTCCATCATGCTGGAAAAGGCATTGTTCGTCACCAAACTGTACCTGGATGTTTGGGAGAAGTTGCTCTCGGAGGATGTGTTGGTACCATTCTTTATTCATGGCTGTGTTCTTAGGCAAAATTGTGAGTGAGCCCACTCCCTTGGCTGAGAAGCAACCCCACACATAAATGGTCTCAGGATGCTTTACTGTTGGCATGACATAGGACTGATGGTAGCGCTAACCTTGTCTTCTCCGGACAAGCTTTTTACCATATGCCCCAAACAATCGGAAAGGGGATTCATCAGAGAAAATGACTTTACCCCAGTCCTCAGCAGTCCAATGCCTGTACCTTTTGCAGAATATCAGTCTGTCCCTGATGTTTTTCCTGGAGAGAAGTGGCTTCTTTGCTGCCCTTCTTGACACCAGGCCATCCTCCAAAAGTCTTCGCCTCACTGTGCATGCAGATGCTCTCACACCTGCCTGCTGTCATTCCTGAGCAAGCTCTGTACTGGTGGTGCCCCGATCCCGCAGCTGAATCAACTTTAAGAGACAGTCCTGGTGCTTGCTGGACTTTCTTGGGCACCCTGAAGCATTCTTCACAACAATTGAACCGCTCTCCTTGAAGTTCTTGATGATCCGATAAATGGTTGATTTAGGTGAAATCTTACTGGCAGCAATATCCTTGCCTGTGAAGCCCTTTTTGTGCAAAGCAATGATGACGGCATGTGTTTCCTTGCAGGTAACCACGGTTGACAGAGGAAGAACAATGATTCCAAGCACCACTCTCCTTTTGAAGCTTCCAGTCTGTTATTCGAACTCAATCAGCATGACAGAGTGATCTCCAGCCTTGTCCTTGTCAACACTCACACCTTTGTTAACGAGAGAATCACTGACATGATGTCAGCTGGTCCTTTTGTGGCAGGGCTGAAATGCAGTGGAAATGTTTTTGGGGGGATTCAGTTCATTTGCATGGCAAAGAGGGACTTTGCAATGAATTGCAATTCATCTGATCACTCTTCATGACATTCTGGAGTATATGCAAATTGCCATTATACAAACGGAGGCAGGAGACTTTGTGAACATTTATATTTGTGTCATTCTCAAAACTGTTGGCCACGACTGTACTCAGGCTGACTGGCTCTCGATCAGGCAAATGAGAAATAAGTGCACTCAGGCTATCCGGAAGCCCATAGTTACTTACTTTGAGGAACAGTTCTCTCTCAATGGGTCTAACCCCAAGAAGTGCTGGAAAAAGGTTAAAGACCTGGAGAATAAACCCTCCTCATAGCTGCTCATGTCCCTTAATGTTGATGATGTGGTTGTTACTGACAAGAAGCACATGGCTGAGCTCTTTAAAACAACACTTCATTAAGTCAGGATTCATATTTGACTCCGCCATGCCTCCTTGCCCGTCCAGCATTTCCTCATCTCCCACCGCTTCTAATGAGACTGTCCCCGATGCTTCTCCCTCTTTTTCCCCTGCCACGCTACAAAGTTTCTCCCTGCAGGCAATCACTGAGTCCGAGGTGCTAAAGGAACTCCTTAAACTTGACCCCAAAAACACATCTGGGTCAGATGGTTTAGACCCTTTCTTCTTTAAGGGTGCTGCCCCCTATCATCGCCAAGCATATCTCTGACCTTGTTAACCTGTCTCTCCTCTCTGGGGAGGTTCCCATTGCTTGGAAGGCAGCCACGGTTCGTCCTTTATTTTAAAAGGGGGAGATCTGATCCTAACTGTTATAGGCCTATTTCTATTTTGCCGTGTTTATCAAAAGTGTTGGAAAAACTTGACAATAATCAAGTGACTGGCTTTCTTGATGTCTATATTATTCTCTCTGGTATGCAATCCGGTTTCCGCTCAGGTTATGGATGTGTCACTGTAACCTTAAAAAAGGCCCTCGAATGTCATCATTGGCCTTGACTCTAAGCAATGTTGTGCTGCTATTTTTATTGACTTGGTCAAAGCTTTTGATACGGTAGAGCATTACATTACATTCTTGTGGGCCGGCTAAGGAGTATTGGTGTCTCTGAGGGGTCTTTGGCCTGGTTTGCTAACTACCTCTCTCAAAGAGTGCAGTGTACAAAGTCAGAAAATCTGCCGTCTCAGCCACTGCCTGTCACCAAGGGAGTACCCCAAGGCTCGATCCTAGGCCCCACGCTCTTCTCAATTTACATCATCAACATAGCTCAGGCAGTAGGAAGCGCTCTCATCCATTTATATGCAGATGATACAGTCTTATACTCAGCTGGCCCCTCCCCGGACGTTGTGTTTAATGCTCTACAAAAAAGCTTTCTTAGTGTCCAGCAAGCTTCTCTACCCTTAACCTTGTTCTGAACACCTCCAAAACAAAGGTCATGTGGTTTGGTAAGAAGAATGCCCCTCTCCCCACAGGTGTGATTACTACCTCTGAGGGTTTAGAGATTGAGGTAGTCACCTCATACAAGTACTTGGGAGTATGGCTAGATGGTACACTGTCCTTCTCTCAGCACATATCAAAGCTACAGGCTAAAGTTAAATCTAGACTTGGTTTCCTCTATCGTAATCGCTCCTCTTTCACCCCAGCTGCCAAACTAACCCTGATTCAGATGACCATCCTACCCATGCTAGAATACGGACACATAATTTATAGATCGGCAGGTAAGGGTGCTCTCGAGCGGCTAGATGTGCTTTACCATTCGGGCCATCATATTTGCCACCAATGCTCCTTATAGACATCACTGCACTCTATACTCAGATTTTTTTCATTTTTATATATTTCACCTTTATTTAAAATAGGCCAGAGGTGAAATAATTACAATTTCATTGCATATACTCAAATGCAACACAGAAGACTGTGTGCGTGTGTTTGAATAATAATTATTATAATGTAACAAAACCAATAATGCATTTGCTATTCCCTTGTTTACAGAGTGGGCGTGCAGCAGGCTAACACAGTGATGCTACTGGTCCCTCCTCATCTACAGTTGTGACACAGACACTTCAGCAAGCATTTAAAAAAAGGCAGGCTGCTTACGCACCCACATCAAAAACATGCTCAAGACCTCACCGCAGCCCTTTCATATTACATCGCAAAGGACATGATGCCATTTCATATTGTTGAGAGGCCTGGCTTTCTGAGGCTGATAAAGGTTGCCGTGCCTTACTAAAGTGGCCATCACAAACATTTTCCAAGACTGAAATCCCAAACCTGTACAACCAGGTTAAAGCTGATGTTGGAAAAAGCTTGGCTCAAGGCACATGGTTTGCTGCAACTTCTGACCTCTGGACCAGTGAAAGCAGAGGAGGTCAACCGTACATCAGCTTCACTACCCATTACCTCACCACAGACTGGCAACTGGAAGCAAACTGCCAGGAAAAACACAGTTCTCCCCAGAAAATCACTCGGCTCACAAAAGTGTTTTTTTTTAGAATCTGTTGGAAGAGTTGGGGGATCAACAAGAAAGACCTGGTCTGCATAACCACAGACAACACAACAAACATGATCAAGGCTTTTGAAGAGTTCCCAGATCTGTGGCTTGGGTGCTTTGACCATCATTTGAACATGATCATCTCAAAGGCTCTGAAAACTCAGAGAGTTAACACAGCAGTCAAGGCCTGCCGTCATCTGGTCCACTAAATAAAGTGAACAAAGAAGCATACACACAGGAGGATGTCAGGCCAACACACAGGATGATGTCAGGCCAACACACAGGATGATGTCAGGCCAACACACAGGATGTCAGGCCAACATCTGGACTCCCATCCAGGGACTAGCCAGCAGACGGCACCCTATTCCCTACATAGGCCAGCAGCATACCACCCTGTATCCCACTGCTGGCTTGCTTCTGAAGCTAAGCAGGGTTGGTCCTGGCCAGTACCTCGTCGTGTTGTGTGTTGTCTTATATTTATATTATATATTTATTTTTTTATTTTAATCCCAGCCCCTGTCCCCAAAGGAGGCCTTTTGGTAGGCCGTCATTGTAAATAAGAAGTTGTTCTTAATTGACTTACCTAGTTAAAAGGTTAAATACATTTGATATAAAATACTCATCCCAATATACACATGAGCCTGCTTTTCCATCCCACTCTCTCTCGCTCTCTCTCCTTTATTTGAACAGTTCTCTCCATCCCTCTATTCTATGCCGTGGTGAGTTTGTAAGACCAGCCTAATCACCAACAGCTGCCTGTGTGTGTGTGTTCAAGTCCTTCTGATTGAATCTCTATTAAAGGGGGGACAACTAGTCCCAGGAGAGAGAGCCAATAAGAAGAGGGAGAAAGAGAGGAAGGAGGAGAGGAAGAACGAAGCGAAAAGGTTGTAAGTAGACCGAGCAGGGATCTATTCGTGGACCGAGCAGGGATCTATTCGTAGTCCGAGCAGGGATCTATTCGTAGTCCGAGCAGGGATCTATTCGTAGTCCGAGCAGGGATCTATTCGTAGTCCGAGCAGGGATCTATTCGTAGACCGAGCAGGGATCTATTCGTAGTGTGTTTGACGTATTTGAGATAACAGATTGGGCTCCATAACTAAATAAAGTCCTCGCCACTATCTCATTTATTTCTCTATTTAATTTGTCTTGTTATGTTTTGACAGAAGATGCTCCTCTCATAGGCATATAGGGGTTTGGCGGGGGCGCTTGAAAGGGCGGCAGCATAGGAACATTGGTTTATGGGACAGTCCTAATTTCTTACTTGGGCGCTTGAAGCTAAAGGCTTCCCTTTAGTATCAGGGACAACACCACCTTCTGGGATGGGGGACACACACACACCTGGAAGACTACTTTGAGACGTCTACAGTATGTTTAATATATACACACACAAAAGTATGTGAAAACCACTTCAAATATAGGGGATTTGACTATTTCAGCCACACCGTTGCTGACAGGTGTATAAAATAGAGCACACCGCCGTGCAATCTCCATAGACAAACATTGGCAGTAAATTGGTCTTACTGAAGAGCTCAGTGACTTTCAACATGGCAAAGTCATTGGATGCCACCTTTCCAACAAGTCAGTTCGTTAAATCGGTGTCTTGGCTGTGTGCTTAGGGTAGTTGTCCTGTTGGAAGGTAAAACCTTCGCTCCAGCCTGAGGTCCTGAGCACTCTGGAGCAGGTTTTCATCAAAGATCTCTGTACTTTGCTCAGTTTATCTTTCCCTCGATCCGGACTAGTCTCCCAGTCCCTGCTGCTGAAAAACATCCCCACAGCATGATGCTGCCACCACTAATGATGCACTGATATGACATTTTTGGCCGATACCAATATTAGATATTTTCCGTGCCAGAAAAAACCCGATATTAAACATTATAGCGGCCTTTTAAGCATTCTAGTACAGTTAAATAGTTACACACACACATGGACGCAGCGGTCTGAGGCACTGCATCTCAATGCAAGAGGTGTGTCACTACAGTCCCTGGTTCGAATCCAGGCTGTATGACATCCGGCCGTGATTGGGAGTCCAATAGGGCAGCGCACAATTGGCCCAGCGTCGTCCAGGCCGCCATTGTAAATAATAATTTGTTCTTAACTGACTTGCCTAGTTAAATAAAAGGTTACACACATACCACACTGACCAAAAAGTTATTTTGTTGGCATTTATGAATGTCCACAGTAAAACATAATCAAAACCAAGTTCTTTCACTTACTTGCTGTGCTGTTTCATTGTTCATTTGTTCAGTCGTTTCATTTCTATGGAATGCCTTTCGGGTCAAAAAAGATACACGTCAAATAACAGGACATCTATGTCAGTAGCTGTAGTTGGCTAGCTAACGTTCTAGCTAGGTGTCATCATCTAAAATAACCCTCATTTATAAGACAGTTCTTATTTGATTAATGGAGGTCGGACCCTTCTGTGTGAAGCTAGCCACAATAAGGATTAGCCGCAATAGTGGACTTTGAGGTTAGGCTTCAAAATAAAAGTATGGCATAATTCTACTATTTGTATTAATTTATATCACTGTGTCAATGACATACTTTTATATTGAAGGCAAACCGCAAATTCTCAAACCACTGTTGTGCCTAATCCTTATTGTGGCTAGCTTCACAACACATAACCGGGTCAGGTCGAGCCTCACTAGCCAGATGAAGCTAGCTGGCTGCTTATAACGTTAACCCTGTTGCCCAAAGCTAAGTACCCGGCTAGCTATTTATTTTCATGAAATTCAATAAAAATTTCAATAGACGAACAACAAGTGGCAACCTAGCTAATACATCCTCACAAGGATTCCTAAATCATTGCTAAGAATAATGAAAATGACTGCAGTTTCTACTGGACATTGTTTTCAGACTGGTTGTATTGGTGCTAGCTAGGTACCAAGATAAAGCTAGCTAGCTACCCCAGAAGTTGTGGTTGAACAAATGATGCTTTATTACCAACGCGGTATTGTAAACACATCGTTCGTGGCCGGTGTTCGCAGTCTTTTTGTACAGCTTTGACAGCGCTACTGTAACTTTTTTGACACACAATGACCCAAACGGCTTTCCATAGTATGTACGTCGTTAAGCTAATAGCAGTGACGCTATTACAGTGCAACTCCGGTAGGGTAACATGAAAAATAGCGCACTTGGTAGTGTGTACCGTTGCTCGACCAGTCGGCGAAAGCCAACATCACCCTCGGCAGAGAACGGTTGATTGTCAAGGGCAATGAATTCGATTATGTTGGCTTTAATTGGATTTCGGCCTTTGAGTTGACTCTGTGAAATGTTCTTACTCGTTCAAATGACTGGTTGACTGCTCGACCCACACAGCAGAGATTGCGGGCTAGCTTAGGAATGCTGTGTTGCACATATAGCGCAACATTTTCACGTGGCGTCATTACGCCATGTACATTCGTTATATAGGTATGCAGGTCAGCTTTGACATCGGTTTTGTACGTCGGGGGCGTTAAACTAGACATCGGGTCGATACCGATGTTGGCATTTTTAGCTACTATCGTACGATTACGATATGTTCACCGATATATCGTGCATCCCGGGCTGTAACGAAACAAAATTGTGGAAAAAGCCAAGGGGTCGGAAAACTTCCCGAAGGCACTGTAACATGGAGGCTAGTAGTCTTGTTTACATTCTTGTATCCTTTGAGTTAATAAAAAGTTTGGATAGGGCGCAGAACGCGGGAGGAACATCAAACCATTGCCATCCATGTGGGCAAGGATAATGGCAATTTAATCAAAGCCTACTGGGCGAAAACCTGTTTTTAACCAAGACAAAAGGATTTCATAACTGACTTTTTCCTGCATAACATAGGTAGAGCAGATCCCCTTACTGTATGGTCATGCAATTCAATACACATCTTTGAAACTAAAGCAATTTAGGTCAAAAGAGTTCATATTAACAAAGAGGAAATGACAGTATATATGGATAGCAATATAAACTGTACCATGAGAAGCACAGAATAAGTCAGAGGAAAAAAACAATCTAAGCCTAGTGGTTAGAGTGTAGGGACGGCAGGTAGCCTAGTGGTTAGAGTGTAGGGACGGCAGGTAGCCTAGTGGTTAGAGTGTAGGGACGGCAGGTAGCCTAGTGGTTAGAGTGTAGGGACGGCAGGTAGCCTAGTGGTTAGAGTGTAGGGGCGGCAGGTAGTCTAGTGGTTAGAGTGTAGGGGCGGCAGGTAGTCTAGTGGTTAGAGTGTAGGGGAGGCAGGTAGCCTAGTGGTTAGAGTGTAGGGGAGGCAGGTAGCCTAGTGGTTAGAGTGTAGGGGCGGCAGGTAGTCTGGTGGTTAGAGTGTAGGGGCTGACAGGTAGTCTAGTGGTTAGAGTGTAGGGAGGCAGGTAGCCTAGTGGTTAGAGTGTAGGGGAGGCGGGTAGCCTAGTGGTTAGAGTGTAGGGGCGGCGGGTAGCCTAGTGGTTAGAGTGTAGGGGAGGCGGGTAGCCTAGTGGTTAGAGTGTAGGGACGGCAGGTAGCCTAGTGGTTAGAGTGTAGGGGCGGCAGGTAGTCTAGTGGTTAGAGTGTAGGGGAGGCAGGTAGCCTAGTGGTTAGAGTGTAGGGGCGGCAGGTAGTCTAGTGGTTAGAGTGTAGGGGAGGCAGGTAGTCTAGTGGTTAGAGTGTAGGGGCGGCAGGTAGTCTAGTGGTTAGAGTGTAGGGGAGGCAGGTAGCCTAGTGGTTAGAGTGTAGGGGAGGCAGGTAGCCTAGTGGTTAGAGTGTAGGGGAGGCAGGTAGCCTAGTGGTTAGAGTGTAGGGAGGCAGGTAGCCTAGTGGTTAGAGTGTAGGGGAGGCAGGTAGCCTAGTGGTTAGAGTGTAGGGGCGGCAGGTAGTCTAGTGGTTAGAGTGTAGGGGAGGCAGGTAGCCTAGTGGTTAGAGTGTAGGGAGGCAGGTAGCCTAGTGGTTAGAGGGTAGGCGGCAGGTAGCCTGGTGGTTAGAGGGTAGGGCGGCAGGTAGCCTAGTGGTTAGAGCGTAGGGCGGCAGGTAGCCTAGTGGTTAGAGCGTAGGGACGGCAGGTAGCCTAGTGGTTTGGAGGAGTGTAGGGACGGCAGGTAGCCTAGTGGTTAGTGTGTAGGGACGGCAGGTAGCCTAGTGGTTAGAGTGTAGGGACGGCAGGTAGCCTAGTGGTTAGAGCGTGGGGCGCAGGTAGCCCAGTGGTTAGAGCGTTGGGCGGCAGGTAGCCTGGTGGTTGGCCCTGGGCTGCCTGCCGTCTGCGCTCACTACTGCCTGCCACGCTTGCCACTGGGCTACCTGCCGCTTCGCTCTGGCCACTGGGCTACCTGCACGCCCCAACGCCTAAAGCGTAGAGACGGCAGGTAGCCTAGTGGTTAGAGTGTAGGGGCGGCAGGTAGCCTAGGGGTTAGAGCGTAGAGACGGCAGGTAGCCTAGTGGTTAGAGCGGCAGGTAGCCTAGTGGTTAGAGCGTAGGGACGGCAGGTAGCCTAGTGGTTAGAGCGTAGGGACGGCAGGTAGCCTAGTGGTTAGAGCGTAGGACTAGTAACCGAAAGGTTGCTGGATCGAATCCCTGAGATGACCAAGGTAAAACATCTGTCGTTCTGCCCCTGAACAAGGCAACTGTAACCCACTGTTCCTAGGCCGTCACTGTAAATAACAATTTGTTCTTAACTGACAGGCCTGAAGTTAACTGTAAGGATTTTCTTACTAACAGTGTAAATTTAACAGCTGTACAAAAAGACTGTTGCAAAATGCATAGGGCATAGAATTAACCAAGTTATTATTCATCCTAAATCAGACAGTTTTTTTTTTTTTACATGGACGATACATTGAGATTATATAAAGACAAGTACCTGAAACTATAGAACACTTAAAAAAGCTGGGTGGAAAGGATGGACAGACCGATGTATGGGAGAGAGCGAGAGAGAGAGCGAGAGAGAGAGCGAGAGCGGAAAGAGGCAGGGAGAGAGAGAATAGATGAAGTCCTGTGTGCTCAAGAGTTTGTGTGTATCTCAGAGTATGTGTGTGTGTGTGTGTGTGTATGTGTATGTGTACACGCCCACCTGCTATCCTAGCTGCCTGTCTCAGTGAGTAAGTACGTCTGCATCAGAGCCATAGCTTGTCATGTCGAGACTGGCCAACTAATATCGCTTTTAGTTACTGTCATTCTCATTAATATTGTTGTTGTTCATTTCCATTTCCACCACCGCCGTGTTATCACTGTTTTAACAACGTAAGTCATTTAACGGCGCATTTGAAAAGGGCTTATTTCGGACCGAAGCGCCTTCCCACCTTTGGGACAACGACTGCCATTGTTTTGGGCCGAGAGACTTGAGCATCTCATCATTTTACACAGGTCTCTGATTACATATAGCTAGCCTATAAATAATGACATCGTGAAAGCCTAGTCTCGCTAGTTCTCGGTAATTAACTATTTAGCAGTATTAATGTCACCTCTCTCTCTCAAGGGACCGATGCATTATGATACAGATCATATAGCTTACGCCAATATTCACAGACAAGACAATTAAAATCTTATTAATAATTAATTAATTAAATTAATCTCATAAGAGCCCCCAAAAAAATGCATCTCATCATTCTGGATCCAATTTTGACATGTTTGCAAATCAAAAACATCCATACTGGATTCCTTGACCATTTAAATAGCAAACTTCTTTCCTGTCTTAGTCAGTCTAGAGCCCTAATGGAAAGTAGGTCTAACTGCAGTGTCCACAAGGCCCAGTTCTAGACAGAGTCCACATGTTCTGTCTGATTCTCTGTATAGTTTCATTTCATATTTTGTGAAAGTGGTTTCTTGCATCACACAACACCAGTTAACGCCACTGTTCCCCGGTAGGCCGTCATTGAAAATAAGAATTTGTTCTTAACTGACTTGCCTAGTTAAATAAAAAGATAAAATCACATTGGGACAAGTGACTTGAGCTTTTGGACCACAGAAAAGATCAGTCCCACTTGCACGACGGAGTGTTAAGCCCTGTAACGTAAGTCATTTCAATGACAGAGAGACAGAGAGACAGAGAGACAGAGAGACAGAGAGACAGAGAGAGAGAGAGAGAGAGAGAGAGACTAAGATCACTACCCCCAAAGTGTGGTTGGGGTTGTGCTCAACCCAGACCAGTATGTGTCCAAACAATGAGCTCAGTGTTCAGGCTTTGTATGCTAAAGCCTCCCGACTCCACACAGCTGCTGCGCGCACACACACACACACACACACAGAAGGAAAGAAAAAAAAGAAAGAGCGAGAGAGAGAGATTGACAGAGAGCGAGGCGGGAAGAGAGAGCGAGGCGGGAAGAGAGAGACAGACGGAGGGGAGCAGAGAGAGAGAGAGAGTTAGTTGTCTATGGGGGGCATATTTCTATGACAAAACAACAAAACCAGGTCACAACTCCTGCAGCTCTGTCACACGCTGGGTATGGACATAGTCAATGGTAGGCTTCGAGGAGACTCCTATGGTAGGTACACCTATAGCTCATCTCTTGGCAGTAGAACTGTAGACTACTTTCTCACTGACCTCAACCCAGAGTCTCTCAGTGTTCACAGTCAGCCCTCTGACACCCCTATCAGACCACAGCAAAATCACAGCAATGCTCAATCATGAGGCATCAAAGCCAAAGGAACTGAGTAATATTAAGAAAATCGATAGATGGAAGGAAAGTAGTGTGGAAACCAACCAAAAAACTATTAGGCAACAACACATTCAATCCCTTTTAGACAACTTCCTGGACAAAACGTTCCACTGTAATAGTGAGGGTGTAAACTTGGCAGTAGAAAACCTAAACAGTATATTTGACCTTTCAACTTCCCTATCAAATATAACAATTTCAAGCAGAAAACCTAAGAAAATGAACAACAATGACAAATGGTTTGATGAAGAATGCAAAAACCTAAAAAAGAAATGGAGAAACCAGTCCAACCAAAAACATAGAGACCCAGAAAACCTGAGCCTACGCCTTCACTATGGTGAATCACTAAAACAATACAGAAATACACTACGGAAAAAGGAACAGCACGTCAGAAATCAGCTCAATGTAATTCAAGAATCCACAGACTCCAACCACTTCTGGGAAAATTGGAAAACACTAAAAGATTTATCTATCCAAAATTTAGATGTGTGGGTAAACCTTTTGTCCAATCTTTTTGGCCCCATAACAAAGAACAAACATCAAAAACATAAACATGATCAAATACAAATCTTAGAATCAACTATTAAAGACAACCAGAACCCACTGGATTATCCAATTACATTGAATGAACTACAGGACAAAATAAAAACCCTCCAACCCAAACAGGCCTGTGGTGTTGATGGTAGAGGTCGACCGATTATGATTTTTTTAACGCCGTACCAATTATTGGAGGACCAGAAAAAGCCGATACCGATTAATCGGACGATTTACAGTTGAAGTCAGAAGTTTACATACACTTAGGTTGCTTTTCAACCACTCAACAAATTTCTTGTTAAACTATAGTTTTGGCAAGTCGGTTAGGACATCTATTTTGTGCATGACAGAAGTAATTTTTCAAAAAATTGTTTACAGACAGATTATTTCACTTATAATTCACTGTATCACAATTCCAGTGGGTCAGAAGTTTACATCCACTAAGTTGACTGTGCCTTTGAACAGCTTGGAAAATTCCAGATGTCATGGCTTTAGAAGCTTCTGATAGGCTAATTGACATCATTTGAGTCAATTGGAGGTGTACCTGTGGATGTATTTCAAGGCCTACCTTCAAACTCAGTGCCTCTTTGCTTGACATCATGGGAAAATCAAAAGAAATCAGCCAAGACCTCCACAAGTCTGGTTCATCCTTGGGAGCAATTTCCAAACGCCTGAAGGTACCACGTTCATCTGTACAAACAATAGTACGCAAGTATAAACACCATGGGACCACACAGCCGTCATACCGCTCAGGAAGGAGACGTGTTCTGTCTCCTACAGATGAACGTACTTTGGTGCAAAAAGTGCAAGTCAATCCCAGAACAACAACAAAGGACCTTGTGAAGATGCTGGAGGAAACCGGTACAAAAGTATCTATATCCACAGTAAAACGAGTCCTATATCGACATAACCGCTCAGCAAGGAAGAAGCGACTGCTCCAAAACCGCCATAAAAAAGCCAGACTACGGTTTGTAACTGCACATGGGGACAAAGATTGTACTTTTTGGAGAAATGTCCTCTGGTCTGATGAAACAAAGATAACGATGGTCATTATGGCCAAACAGTTTTATGTTTGGAGGAAAAAGGGGGAGGCTTGCAAACCGAAGAACACCATCCCAACCATGAAGCATGGGGGTGGCAGCATCATGTTGTGGGGGTGCTTTGCTACAGGAGGGACTGGGGCACTTCACAAAATAGATGGCATCATGAGGCAGGAAAATATGTGGATATATTGAAGCAACATCTCAAGACATCAGTCAGGAAGTTAAAGCTTGGTCGCAAATGGGTCTTCCAAATGGACAATGACCCCAAGCATATTTCCAAAGTTGTGGCAAAATGGCTTAAGGACAACAAAGTCAAGGTATTGGAGTGGCCATCACAAAGCTCTGACCTCAATCCTATAGAAAATGTGTGGGCAGACCTGAAAAAGCATGTGCGAGCAAGTAGGCCTACAAACCTGATTCAGTTACACCAGCTCTGTCAGGAGGAATGGGCCAAAATTCACCCAACTTATTGTGGTAAGCTTGTGGAAGGCTACCCGAAACGTTCGACCCAAGTTAAACAATTTAAAAGGCAATGCTACCAAATACTAATTGACTGTATGTAAACTTATGACCCACTGGGAATGTGATGAAATAAAAGTTGAAATAAATAACTCTACTGTTATTCTGACATTTCACATTCTTAAAACAAAGTGGTGATCCTAACTGACCTAAGACAGGACATTTTTACTAGGATTAAATGTCAGGAATTGTGAAACACTTAGTTTAAATGTATTTGGCTAAGGTGTAAGTAAACTTCCTACTTCAACTGTATGTATGTATGTATGGATATATATATGTATAATAATGACAATTACAACAATACTGAATGAACAATGAATACTTATTTAACTTAATATAATACATAACATCTATTTAGTCTCAAATAAATAATGAAACATGTTCAATTTAGTTTAAATAATGCAAAAACACAGTGTTGGAGAAGAAAGTAAAAGTGCAGTATGTGCCATGTCAAAAAGCTAACGTTTAAGTTCCTTGCTCAGAACATATGAAAGCTGGTGGTTCAATATTCCCAGTTGTTCAATATTCCCAGTTAAGAAGTTTTAGGTTGTAGTTATTATAGGACTATTTATAGGACTATTTCTCTCTATACCATTTGTATTTCATATACCTTTGACTCTTGGATGTTCTTATAGGCACTTTAGTACTGCCAGCCTAATCTCAGGAGTTGATAGGCTTGAAGTCATAAACAGCGCTGTGATTCAAGCATTGCTAAGAGCTGCTGACAAAACGCAGTAAAGTGCTGTTTGAATGAATGCTTACGAGTCTGCTGCTGCCTTCCACCGCTCAGTCAGACTGCTCTATCAAACCATAGACTTAATTATAATATAAAAACAGAAATACGAGCCTTAGGTCATTAATATGGTCAAATCCGGAAACGATCAATTCGAAAACAAAACGTTTATTCTTTCAGTGAAATACGGAACCGTTCCGTATTTTATCGAACGGGCGGCAACCCTAAGTCTAAATATTGCTGTTACATTGCACAACCTTCAATGTTATGTCATAATTATGTAAAATTCTGGCAAATGAAATACGGTCTTTGTTAGGAAGAAATGGTCTTCATACAGTTGGCAACAGGCGGCCCAAACTGCTGCATATACCCTGACTCTGCTTGCACTGAACGCAAGAGAAGTGACACAATGTCCCTAGTTAATATTGCCTGCTAACATGAATTTCTTTTAACTAAATAGGCAGCTTTAAAACACTATACTTCTGTGTATTGATTTTAAGAAAAGGCGTTGATGTTTATAGTTAAGCACATTCCTTGCACGAATGTACCTATGTTAAATCATCACCCGTTTGGCAAAGTAGGCTGTGATTCGATGATAAATTAACAGGCACCGCATTGATTATATGCAACACAGGACAAGCTAGTTAACCTAGTAATATCACCAACCATGTGTAGTTAACTAATTATTATGTTAAGATAGTTTTTTTATAAGATAAGTTTAATGCTGGCTAGCAACTTACCTTGGATCCTTGCTGCACTCACATAACAGGTGGTCAGCCTGCCATGCAGTCTCCTCGTGGATTGCAATGTAATCGGCGTACAATAATACCGATTACCAATTGTTATGAAAACTTGAAATTGTCCATGCCGATAAAAATCGGTCGACCGCTAGTTGATGGTATCCTAAATGAAATGATCAAATATACAGACAACAAATTCCAATTGGCTATACTAAAACTCTAACATCATCCTCAGCTCTGGCATCTTCCCCAATATTTGGAACCAAGGACTGATCACCCCAATCCACAAAAGTGGAGACAAATTTGACCCCAATAACTACCGTGGGATATGCGTCAACAGCAACCTTGGGAAAATCCTCTGCATTATCATAAACTGCAGACTTGAACATTTCCTTAGTGAAAACAACGTACTGAGCAAATGTCAGATTGGCTTTTTACCAAATTACCTTATGACAGACCACGTATTCACCCTGCACACCCTAACTGACAAACAAACAAACAAACCAAAACAAAGGCAAAGTCCTCTCAAGCTTTGTTGGGAAAAAAAAAAGCCTTCGACTCAATTTGGCATGAGGGTCTGCTATACAAATTGATGGAAAGTGGTGTTGGGGGAAAAACATAAAAAAATAAATCTACAAAAATAACATGTGTGCGGTTAAAATTGGCAACAAAAAAAAAAAAATCTTTACTCAGGGCCAAAGGGTAAGACCTGGATGAAGCTTGAGCCCCACCCTCTTCAACATATATATATCAACGAATTGGCGAGGGCACTAGAACAGTCTGCAGCACCCGGCCTCACCCTACTAGAATCTGAAGTCAAATGTCTACTGTTTGCAGATGGTCTTGTGCTTCTGTCCACAACCAAGGAGGGCCTACAGCAGCACCTAGATCTTCTGCACAGATTCTGTCAGACCTGGGCCCTTACAGTAAATCTTAGTGAGACCGAAATAATGGTACAGTGTCCAGGACCACAAATACAAATTCCATTTTAGACACAGTTGCCCTCGAGCACACAAAACAACTATACGTACCTTGGTCTAAACATCAGCGCCACAGGTAACTTCCACAAAGCTGTGAACGATCTGAGAGACAAGGCAAGAAGGGCCATCTATGTCATCAAAAGGAACAAAATTTGACATGCCAATTAGGATCTGGCTAAAAATACTTGAATCAGTTATAGAACCAATTGCCCTTTATGGTTTTGAGTTCTGGGGTCAGCTCACCAACCAAGAATTCCCAAAATGGGACAAACACCAAATTGAGACTCTGCATGCAGAACTCTGCAAAAAATATCCTCTGTGTACAACGTAAAACACCTAATAATGCATGCAGAGCAGAATTAGGCTGATACCCGCTAATTATCAAAATCCAGAAAAGAGCCGTTAAATTCTACAACCACCTAAAAGGAAGCAATGCCCAAACCTTCCATAACAAAGCCATCACCTACAGAGAGATGAACCTGGAGAAGAGTCCCCTAAGCAAGCTGGTCCTGGGGCTCTGTTCACAGACACATACACACCCCACAGAGCCCCAGGACAGCAACACAAATTAGACCCAACCAAATCATGAGAAAACAAAAAAATGTGTCCAATGTGTCAAGTAAATTACAAAAAAAAACAGAGCAAACTAGAATGCTTTTCAATAATTCATAAAATAAAAAAATCTACACTCAATACACCAAAATGACTAAACAAAAACTGGTTCTTAGTAAAGTTTGCAAATTTGTAAAAAAAAAAAAAAAAAAAAGAAGAAATACCTTATTTACATAAGTATTCAGACCCTTTGCTATGAGACTCGAAATTGAGCTCGGGCCGCATCCTGTTTCCATTGATCATCTTTGAGAGGTTGCTACAACTTGATTGGAGTCCACCTGTGGTAAATTCAATAAGCCATGAGGAAGTAGTAGGATTGTGTCGAGGCACAGATCTGGGGAAGGGTATCAACATATCTGCAGCATTGAAGGTCCCCAAGAACACAGTGGCCTCCATCATTCATAAATGGAAGAAGTTTGGAACCACCAAGACTCTTCTTAGAGCTGGACTATCATTTGGTTTTCAACAAGACAATGACCCAACACACCTCCAGGCTGTGTAAGGGATATTTGACCAAGGAGAGTGATGGAGTCCTGCATCAGATGACCTGGCCTCCACAATCACCCGACCTCAAACCCAATTGTGATGGTTTGGGATGAGTCGGACCGCAGAGTGAAGGAAAAGCAGCCAACAAGTGCTCAGCATATGTGGGAACTCCTTCAAGACTGTTGGAAAAACATTCCAGCATTCCTGGTTGAGAGAATGGCAAGAGTGTGCAAAGCTGTCATCAAGGCAAATGGTGGCTACTTTGAAGAATCTCAAATATAAAAACTTATTTTGATTTGTTTAACACTTTTTTGGTTACTACATGATTCCATATGTGTTATTTCATAGTTTTGAGGTCTTCACTAATAATCTCCAATGTAGAAAATAGTAAAAATAAAGAACAACCCTGAAATGAGTAGGAGTGTCCAAACTTTTGACTGGTACTGTATGTCTGAAACACCTCATCGCTCATAACGATGTAGGGAGACTGGAAAA
This sequence comes from Brachymystax lenok tsinlingensis, assembly GCA_030435695.1. Classification (NCBI taxonomy): domain Eukaryota; kingdom Metazoa; phylum Chordata; class Actinopteri; order Salmoniformes; family Salmonidae; genus Brachymystax; species Brachymystax lenok. The sequence goes on from CM059806.1 coordinate 36,723,026, forward strand.
ACACCCCAATTAGAGTATAGCGGTGAGGTTTTCCTTTGCGTTATCCTGACAAATAGTGGGGTCACTAACAGTGCATGGGCCACATTCACACACATGGCTACGCCAGCCTCCTCTCTGTCAGTAATCACATGGATACACCAGCCTCCTCTGTCAGTAATCACTGTGGGAGAGTTAGGGGAGAGACAGGGTCCTGTGGGAGAGTTAGGGGAGAGACGGGGTCCTGTGGGAGAGTTAGGGGAGAGACGGGGTCCTGTGGGGAGAGTTAGGGGAGAGACGGAGTCCTGTGGGGAGAGTTAGGGGAGAGACGGGGTCCCGTGGGGAGAGTTAGGGGAGAGACGGGGTCCCGTGGGGAGAGTTAGGGGAGAGACGGGGTCTTGTGGGAGAGACGGGGTCCTGTGGGGAGAGACGGGGTCCTGTGGGGAGAGACGGGGTCCTGTGGGGAGAGTTAGGGAGAGACGGGTCCTGTGGGGAGAGTTAGGGAGAGACGGGGTCCTGTGGGGAGAGTTAGGGAGAGACGGGGTCCTGTGGGGAGAGTTAGGGAGAGACGGGGTCCTGTGGGGAGAGTTAGGGAGAGACGGGGTCCTGTGGGGAGAGTTAGGGAGAGACGGGGTCCTGTGGGGAGAGTTAGGGAGAGACGGGGTCCTGTGGGGAGAGTTAGGGGAGAGACGGGGTCCTGTGGGAGAGACGGGGTCCTGTGGGAGAGACGGGGTCCTGTGGGAGAGACGGGGTCCTGTGGGAGAGACGGGGTCCTGTGGGAGAGTTAGGGGAGAGACGGGGTCCTGTGGGAGAGACGGGGTCCTGTGGGAGAGACGGGGTCCTGTGGGGAGAGACGGGGTCCTGTGGGGAGAGACGGGGTCCTGTGGGGAGAGTTAGGGAGAGACGGGTCCTGTGGGGAGAGTTAGGGAGAGACGGGGTCCTGTGGGGAGAGTTAGGGAGAGACGGGGTCCTGTGGGGAGAGTTAGGGAGAGACGGGGTCCTGTGGGGAGAGTTAGGGAGAGACGGGGTCCTGTGGGGAGAGTTAGGGAGAGACGGGGTCCTGTGGGGAGAGTTAGGGGAGAGACGGGGTCCTGTGGGGAGAGTTAGGGGAGAGACGGGGTCCTGTGGGGAGAGTTAGGGAGAGACGGGGTCCTGTGGGGAGAGTTAGGGAGAGACGGGGTCCTGTGGGGAGAGTTAGGGAGAGACGGGGTCCTGTGGGAGAGACGGGGTCCTGTGGGAGAGACGGGTCCTGTGGGAGAGACGGGTCCTGTGGGAGAGACGGGTCCTGTGGGAGAGACGGGTCCTGTGGGAGAGTTAGGGAGAGACGGGGTCCTGTGGGAGAGCCGGGGTCCTGTGGGAGAGCCGGGGTCCTGTGGGAGAGACGGGGTCCTGTGGGAGAGACGGGGTCCTGTGGGAGAGTTAGGGGAGAGACGGGGTCCTGTGGGGAGAGTTAGGGGAGAGACGGGGTCCTGTGGGGAGAGACGGGGTCCTGTGGGGAGAGACGGGGTCCTGTGGGGAGAGACGGGTCCTGTGGGGAGAGACGGGGTCCTGTGGGGAGAGACGGGGTCCTGTGGGGAGAGTTCGGGGAGAGACAGGGTCCTGTGGGGAGAGTTAGGGGAGAGACAGGGTCCTGTGGGGAGAGACGGGGTCCTGTGGGGAGACAATGGGAGTGGCAGACTGGGAATCAATTCTCCCCTTGGAACAATAGAAACTTCCATCTAGTCACTACACCCCCCCACTCACACACACACACACACACACACACACACACTCCATTCCCCCATTCACACACACACACACACACCCCAATCACACACCAGCAGCTAGTTCTAGATAGAGGAGGACAGATCCAGGCTTTGCTAAATACGCAAGCCGCTTGGCACAATACTTAAGACTGTCTCTCTTTTTCTCTCTCTCGCTCTTTCACAGACAGATACAGACAGACCCTGTCTCTCACATGGCCGCAACTAGGCCAGTGTGTTTCTGCTGTATGAGGTAGACTATTCTCTCTACCACACCTACACACACAGAGAGGGCATGCCACTAGGCCAGCTGCAGCGCGTTCCCTGCCACTAGGCCAGCTGCAGCGCGTTCCCTGCCACTACGCCAGCTGCAGCGCGTTCCCTGCCACTAGGCCAGCTGCAGCGCGTTCCCTGCCACTACGCCAGCTGCAGCGCGTTCCCTGCCACTACGCCAGCTGCAGCGCGTTCCCTGCCACTACGCCAGCTGCAGCGCGTTCCCTGCCACTAGGCCAGCTGCAGCGCCGTTCCTGCCACTAGGCCAGCTGCAGCTGCGTTCCTGCCACTAGGCCAGCTGCAGCGCGTTCCCTGCCACTAGGCCAGCTGCAGCGCGTTCCCTGCCACTAGGCCAGCTGCAGCGCGTTCCCTGCCACTAGGCCAGCTGCAGCGCGTTTCCTGCCACTAGGCCAGCTGCAGCGCGTTCCCTGCCACTAGGCCAGCTGCAGCGCGTTCCCCTGCCACTAGGCCAGCTGCAGCGTGTTTCCTGTCACTAGGCCAGCTGCAGCGCGTTTCCTGTCACTAGGCCAGCTGCAGCGCGTTTCCTGTCGGGTCTGATAGTAGACCTAGTAGATTAGAGTAACCCCAGTTCTTCCAGTAACCCCAGTTACCTGTACCAGGTGACCTCTGCTGCTGGAACACTGACAACTCCCTACGGACCAACACATTCTCAAAGACACAAGGAGTGTGTGTGTGTGTGTAAGGGGGAGAGAGAGAGTGTGTGTGTGTGTGAAGGAGAGAAACAGAAGAACCATGGCATTCATGAGAGAAGGAGCTTGTGTCTAAAGACTGAGTAAAGGTCCAGATGAACTCAATACTTCAGGTCCTGAGGCCAAAGACGTTAGCTGTCATTAGGGCTGTGATCAGTGATGGGAGGGGTAAACAATAATCAATAATCAATAGTTAAATATCGAGATATTATTTATGCCCACACATCATATCGTATTGGCAATGTCACAATATACTTTTTATTGCGCTAGATGGCTGTACTTGCATCAAAATTTACTAGCTTGTATTTTTTATTTAACTAGGAAAGTCAGTTAAGAACAAATTCTTATTTACAATGACGTCCTACCGGGGAACAGTGGGGTTAACTGCCTTGTTCAGGGGGCAGAACGACAGATTTGTACCTTGTCAGCTCAGGGATTCGATCCAGCAACCTTTCGGTTACTAGTCCAACGCTCTAACCACTAGGCTACCCGCCGCCCCTACGCTCTAACCACTAGACTACCTGCCGCCCCTACACTCTAACCACTAGGCTACCTGCCGCCCCAACGCTCTAACCACTAGGCTACCTGCCGTCCCTACGCTCTAACCACTAGGCTACCTGCCGTCCCTACGCTCTAACCACTAGGCTACCTGCCGTCCCTACGCTCTAACCACTAGGCTACCTGCCGCCCCCACGCTCTAACCACTAGGCTACCTGCCGCCCCTACGCTCTAACCACTAGGCTACCTGCCGCCCCACGCTCTAACCACTAGGCTACCTGCCGCCCCTACGCTCTAACCACTAGGCTACCTGCCGCCCCAACGCTCTAACCACTAGACTACCTGCCGCCTCTACGCTCTAACCACTAGGCTACCTGCCGCCCCTACGCTCTAACCACTAGGCTACCTGCCGTCCCAACGCTCTAACCACTAGACTACCTGCCGTCCCTACACTCTAACCACTAGGCTACCTGCCCCAACGCTCTAACCACTAGGCTACCTGCCGTCCCTACGCTCTAACCACTAGGCTACCTGCCGTCCCTACGCTCTAACCACTAGGCTACCTGCCGTCCCTACGCTCTAACCACTAGGCTACCTGCCGCCCTACGCTCTAACCACTAGGCTACCTGCCGCTCTAACCACTAGGCTACCTGCCGCCCCACGCTCTAACCACTAGGCTACCTGCCGCCCAACGCTCTAACCACTAGACTACCTGCCGCCCTACGCTCTAACCACTAGGCTACCTGCCGCCTCACGCTCTAACCACTAGGCTACCTGCCGTCCCAACGCTCTAACCACTAGACTACCTGCCGCCCCTACACTCTAACCACTAGGCTACCTGCCGCCCCAACGCTCTAACCACTAGGCTACCTGCCGTCCCTACACTCTAACCACTAGGCTACCTGCCGCCCCAACGCTCTAACCACTAGACTACCTGCCGTCCCTACACTCTAACCACTAGACTACCTGCCGTCCCGTCTTCTTTGTAAATATGGAGCTGTTGTTTTCAGCACTTATTTCCACGACTGATGAAGATCATGTTTCTCTCTCGTCCCTTAGCAGCAGACATATGGTGAGCAATAGGTTTGGACCATAGAATCGCATTAAAATCATAGTATAGAATCGCAACGCCTATAGAATCGTCAGAATCGTAATACATAGACACCTAAGTATGGTGATAACATATCACGAGGTCCCTGGCGATTCCCAGCCCTAGCTGTGAAGGGTATGGATTATATATATCTATCTATCTATTTTTCTTTTTAACCATTCTTCCTCTATTGCTACTTGTTGAGATGACAAAGATTGATCAGGAACAAATGAAAAACTCCCAGGGAATCCACATCTCAACATCTGTGTGTATGACGGCACAAAACCTCCTCATACAAAACCCAAACTGATGTGTGTGTGTGTGTGTGTGAGAGACACTGTGTGACAACAAAACTCCCACGCACCCTGCACCGCCCCCTAGCCCGCCCACCTCGAGTTCTCAGGCTCTGTTGCCGTGGTAACCGGGTTCACACAGAGGATGGCTGGTGTGAGTCTGGGTCACACACTGACAAGGGAGCTATAAGGGAAAGGAGGGGTCTTACTACGCTAGCTACACATCAATCGCAGGGAGAATGGTGGATGTGCTTCAAGAGGCTAGCCAGAAGATTGTGACCCCACCGATACGCTTGTTAACGCTAAGCTGTACTGGGGACGGAACGTAATCATGGTTACATTACAACACTGTGGAGCCCGCGTGAGGTAAAATACTCCAAATTTGACCGTGATCCACACTGATACATTGAGAAGATTGAAATACTGTTTATTTTTATTTTCAGAAAACTGCCCTTTTCTTCTCATGCTAGCTAGCAGTAGCCTCTGCAGCCATTATGAAATGGAACCAGAATGGTAGGGTCGGAATCTGCGAGAAGGGTGCAATTGAGGCCCGCAATTTGTGGCATTACTGCAGGAACCCCTCTTTATTCTACTTTATTATTTTGTTTTCATTTTTATATAATTTCTCTTCTCCCCAATTTTGTGGTATCCAATTGGTAGTTACAGTCTTGTCCCATCGATGCAACTCCCGTACGGACTCGGGAGAGGAGAAGGTCGAGAGCCGTGCGTCCTCCGAAACAACGACCAAACCAAGACAAACTGCTTCTTGACACAATGCCCACTGGGGAGGCCTCCCTCTTTATACTTCTATTGGTCCGTTTTTAAGCTCCAGTACAGTATATAACATTAACGCACAGTAACGCTGGAAACCAAACACCGATAAACCCCACAGAAGAAGAGGCAGTGGCGACAACAGTAGCTAGCTAGCCGCACACCGGTACACAGTGTCCTTCGCCTCGACTGTCGTGGCGCTGTTTTCACGCAGTTCTGTTAACGACGGTGAGGGCAGGTGTTCAGCAGGCTGGAGCGAAGGACGCTAACTATCAAGGTAGCTGGCACACAGTGTCGCTAACTATCAAGGTAGCTGGCACACAGTGTCGCTAACTATCAAGGTAGCTGGCACACAGTGTCGCTAACTATCAAGGTAGCTGGCACACAGTGTCGCTAACTATCAAGGTAGCTGGCACACAGTGTCGCTAACTATCAAGGTAGCTGGCACACAGTGTCGCTAACTATCAAGGTAGCTGGCACACAGTGTCGCTAACTATCAAGGTAGCTGGCACACAGTGTCGCTAACTATCAAGGTAGCTGGCACACGGTGTCGCTAACTATCAAGGTAGCTGGCACACGGTGTCGCTAACTATCAAGGTAGCTGGGACACAGTGTCGCTAACTATCAAGGTAGCTGGCACACGGTGTCGCTAACTATCAAGGTAGCTAGTACGCGGTGTCACCCTAAACTACAAATCCCTACAAGTCATCTCTAGCTGATACCTTCGCTAGCAGTTGTGTCAAGTTAAAACTCGCCCTAGACAGTTCACATAATTTTCTATTTAAATAAATGCAGCCTATTTATTCAATACTACATTTAGCTAACATTATATAGTTAATACACGGATTCTTACCTTTGCCTCGATTTGGGTGACCAGACATTCATGGTATTTGTAGTTCTTTATGATAGCCATATTAGCATTTCATTTTGGGGAGGGGTGGGTAAAATAAAGGCGAATAATATATATATATATAAAAATCACATTGACCCGTTTGACCATATAGGTATTATGAGTGGTATTCTACTGGAATCTGCTGGCTAGTCAAGAGGGCTATTGGAGGGGACTGGGGGTCTCTCCTCCCACGAGCATGCGCAGATACACACATGCGTCACTGCAACAACCACCACCAAAGGATCACACCGATAACGTGTTTTTGCACAAAATAACACGCAGTATCAAATTGGATGCCGTTCAACGCATCCAACCTTATTACGCACCACACTGCCTCTGCGACGCAATGCTGCAAGGCAAACCCGTTCCATTGGAAATAAACCTACTTCTGGTGTCCCCAAATGACAACGAGGCGCTCGGTGTGACCGAGGCGTGATATCCTTCCAATTGTCACTCATAGACACAGTACCTCATGTTACCTATATAGGAGACACCCGAGGGAATGCAGGGGGAACACCCACAGCAGGCAAACAAAGAACACGCTGGAAAGCGAATTGGCAGCATGTATAAAAAGGTAAATTGTTAACGAAATAAGCCTGAATGTTGGAGAAAAGTAGTAAACTAGAAATAAAACGTCGTTCTCGCCAACATGCCCTGTAGTTAAATTCCTCAAACATCCACGGCGCTCTGTGTCCTCTTACCTGCATGGAATCGGCACTGATTATCTCTCCCTGACGTCGTTTACCAATTTCAATCGCCAGTTTAGACTTCCCGGTACCGGTCGCTCCTAAAATCACGACTAACGGTGGCACAACACTTTTCTTCAGAGCACACTGCAAGCCTCGCACGGGCGCCGCCATGTTGCTTTACCGGGGACCGGATATGAGGCGGGCTCTGTAACTAGGCAACGGCGAGCGGTTCCCATGGCACCGGCGGGGATTTAAAAACAGTCGAGACTCGGAAGGTATTTTAAGTTCACAATACTATATAGAAAAATAGTACACTAACCTAAATATGTATCTCGCTTAAATGTAAACTTGTTTTTTAAAAGCCTACATTAAAAAAAAAAACATTAGGTTGTTGTTATATGTGGACAAAGAAAACACTACATTTTATCATTGTAATATCGTTCATTTACCAATAATAATAGGCTGTATTTTCTGTTCTTGATTTACTTTACTAAAAGGGGACTGCTTCTCCCAGCAAGTCGATCGTGTAAGGGTTACTATATAAACTGGGGGGAGTAGAGCCATAGTAACTTTAGATGCTTGTTGCTATGGCAATGAGGCCAAGATGTTTCCGTGGAGACGGCGCTTGAAGAGTAGGAGTAGTTTTCACGCTTACTTCACACAGGTGTTGATTTTTAAAGTACAAGGACACCTCTCCTCTGAAAATAGCTTGTTCCCCCCCTCAACCCTGCAAAGTGAAGCAGTAGACATAGTGTCCTACTAACACAGTCAAGAAAAATAGGGCTTCCCACAAGTGTGAGCCTGTGCTCCCCAATTAAAGGTTGCCACCAACTTCCTGGGGTGTGAATTAGTCCAGAACATTCCTGTGAGATTGTCATTATCAGCATATATGAACAGGAAATAGGCTAGACAACAAGAGAAGAGACGGAGGTGATGTTTTGTATTTATTCAATTTGTCGGATTCTCCCTGTACATATTTATTCCATTTGTCTGATTCTCCCTGTACACATTTATTCCATTTGTCTGATTCTCCCTGTACATATTTATTCCATTTGTCTGATTCTCCCTGTACATATAGGCTTGAGGTACTGAAAACAAAAGTGCTTGAGAGAAGGCTGCCTGCCACCATATTAGAACTCCCAGAGTGAAGCGTATTACGGCCCACTGCCAAAATGCCTGTGTCTAACACAGACACCAGTGACAAATCAAAACTCCAATGGGCTACAGCCAATCCTGAGCTGGCGCGAATAGACCTTGCATTACAAAAAAAGAGAAATACAGGCTACTGGTGGTACGTGCTGAAAGAACAGATGGAGAAAATAGTGAAAGTCTCATTTTGCTCTCTCTCTCTCTCTCTCTTCACCCCCCCCCCCTCTCTGTAGGAGGGAGTAATCCAAGCTTTCAGGATTAACAGTAGCAGCTCACCTTCTGAAACCAGGCTTCCAAAAAAAGTTGCCACCCAATCTGAACCTCTAGCTCCCTGGGCCCATATCCACAAATGGATTAGGGCCCATAGGGTCCTGGGGGGGGGGGCACAATATATGGATTAGGGCACATAGGGTACTGGGGGGGGACACAATATATGGATTAGGGCCCATAGGGTCCTGGAGGGGGAAGTGCACTATAAATGGACTAGGGCCCATAGGGTTCTAGTCAGTAGTAGAATACTATATAGGGAACCATTTGGGACGCAACTGTAGTTTCAGAGCTACTCTGTTGCTATGGCTTTAACTAATCATCCCCAGAGTTTCTAACTAACGTGTTGTGATACAGCTGGTTGGATAGGGCTGAGACAGTGGGTTAACTGGGGGTGGGGGAGGGAGGGGCTGAGACAGCGGGTTCACTGGGGGTAGGGGAGGGAGGGGCTGAGACAGCGGGTTCACTGGGGGTGGGGGAGGGAGGGGCTGAGACAGCGGGTTCACTGGGGGTGGGGAGGGAGGGGCTGAGACAGCGGGTTCACTTGATGCTACACACCGACCGGCCAAGGCCTTTAAGAACTACATCCTCAGGTGCCCTATTGTGAGATTTTAGAAAGCGCTGGCTAGATACAGTGATTAGTTTGAGCAGGGAGGGGGAGGGAGAGAGAGAGGGGTGAGAGACGGATCGGGGAGGGGGAGGAGAGTGAGAGAGGGGAGGGAGGGGAGTGAGGGAGGGGAGGAGAGTGAGTGAGGGAGGGAGGGGAGTGAGGGAGAGGGGGGAGAGTGAGTGAGAGGGGGAGGGGAGTGAGAGAGAGAGAGGGGAGTGAGAGAGAGAGAGGGAGGGGGCAGCACATAACAGCCATACCAACCACGTCAGCTCACAAAAAATATATATAAAATATAGTACAAAACTCAGACCTTTTGTACAAATCAACAAAAAACTAAATTAGAACTGTAAAGAAAACAGGCATTGAGAACAGCGTCAAAGTGGCAAGTGTGATCAAAGTTACGTTTCAATAGTGTTATTATTTGAATGTTTATTTAATTTAACCTTTTTACTAAACAAAAATATAAGCATTTTGAGATTTGAGTGAAGCCAGTGTCAGGAAGCTCTGGTTTTGGTTCATTAGGGACTACACAGAAGGATGCTAGTATGTAACACACAGAGAGACATGCACACACACGCACAACAGTCTATGTACATTGCCAGGCTGATCTGGACATAATGCACAATCGATGGATCCACTCATGATACCATACAGTCTTAGACAATAACAGGAAATAAGATGCACGGTCTGCAAATATTACAGGGGCAACGTCAAGATGGACAAGCAGATGTTCCAATCCCTGTCAGTTTCAAATAAACTGGCATTGTTTGTAATGGCTAACATTTTGATCAATAGAAAAATCTATTAAAAATCATTGACTGGTTTCAAAATGGCATTGAAAGTACAAAGATAGAGTTTCAGAGTTTATCAACGTGTATTTAGTTTAGGATTATATTTCAAGATGTTCTCATGTCAACATCAACTAAATCGGAGCCGTCGTTGCATTAGCGAGGGATAATCTTCTTTACACATGCATACAATCAAATCTCACCACTGCCTACACATGGCATGATAACTTGTTATCAACAAAATAGTCTTTAATAAATCGGGAAACATGAATATTCACATCAAATATTTACATACTTTATTAACCTGGTAGATACAACAGGGAGATCAAAATCCCCTAAATAACAAAACTATGATCACGTGACACCAGGTTAATGTCCTGTCAATCACTCTGAAGCAAAATGTGCAAACAGAAAGAACCATAACACCACATTATAACCCACTCCCCAACCCACAAAGTGAACGTTAGTGTCTTTGCTCCTTAATCTCGTCGTGTGTGTGTGTGTGTGTGTGTGGGGGGGGAGTTCACAATCCCATCCCAACACCAACCATCATGTCATTTCCCTTGATCGTTGTTGTCCTTGCAGATGTTGAACCACTTTCCTAAGAATAGGGGCAAAGGGATCCATTTGGGATTGGGCCAACGAGAGCAAGAAAATCCTCTCTGATCCATCCCTGGTTTTGACTCAGTCCTGGTTTATAATATAGGGTTCAGATCCATCCCTGGTTTTGACTCAGTCCTGGTTTATAATATAGGGTTCAGATCCATCCCTGGTTTTGACTCAGTCCTGGTTTATAATAGGGTTCAGATCCATCCCTGGTTTTGACTCAGTCCTGGTTTATAATATAGGGTTCAGATCCATCCCTGGTTTTGACTCAGTCCTGGTTTATAATATAGGGTTCAGATCCATCCCTGGTTTTGACTCAGTCCTGGTTTATAATATAGGGTTCAGATCCATCCCTGGTTTTGACTCAGTCCTGGTTTATAATATAGGGTTGAGCAGCGCATACTACTTGGTCTTCTCTCCCTGCCAGCCGCTGTCAGTCTGCCAGTTAGTGAGAGTTGGTTTTCATTCAGTCCTGGTTTCTGTCGACTAGAGGTCGCTGCCAGTCAGTATGCCAGTTCAGGGGTGTTTGAGCTGTGCCAGCCAGTCACTTCAGGGGTGTTGTTTGAGCTTTGCTAGCCTGCCAGTCTAGTCATTCAGTCAGTATGCCAGTTCAGGGGCGTTTCTTGAGCTGTGCCAACCTACGGAGTAGCTGCTGCTGCCTGGCCTTCAGCTGCCGTTTCTCCTGTGCCCGCTGGCGCTCGCTGGAATGCAGCTGCGCCAGGTACTCTGTGGCACGCGTCAGGATGGCCACCTTGGGCGTCTTGGGGTACTCTGCCAAGCCAGGGATGTTGTCCCGCAGCGCCAGGAAACGAGAGCGCAGGTCGTTGCGACGTTTACGTTCCAGGAAGTTGTGAGTCTTGCGTTTGTCCGTGTCCTCACAGTCAGAGGACTGGGGGCTACAGGGGTGAGAGTAGGACTTCAAGGGGGAGAGGTGGTGGGAGGAGGAGGAGGAGGATGGGGGAGAGTTCGAGGGGGAGGAGGCAGGGGAGAGTGTGTTGGCGTCAGGTGACTCCGAACCGGCCGTTGCTACTGCGACGTGAGGTGGTTTGCTCTCAGAGTTCCGATTGGTTGAGGTGGGGCCCGGGTGTGGCTGGGATGAGTTTGAGAAGTTATGAGAAGAGTTCGGGGGCTCGTGTCGGATCCTCTTCCTGGGGGGCTCGGGATGTTTGTGTGTGTCGGGGGAAGGCGCTGCGTAGTTGTGCTGCTGTTGGTGGATCGAGATGTGGAAGCGTTTCATACACGGGTCCAGAGGGTCCACTCGAACCATGATGGTCACCGGCGTCCGCCCGTTCAGCCCGCCGTTGGCGAGTCGCCGGGGCTTGTACTGCTTGTGTTCCACAGTCACCACATCAATCTCCTCTTCGTCCTCCTCCTCCTCATCATCATCATCACTAGATTCATCATCTGGAGAAGCAATAGACAAGGTTAGTGACCAGAACAATGCAAATAAACAAAACAAAGAAAAAAAACTTCTGAAACGAAGAGAACTATGTGCATCTTTAAGAAATCACTTTATTTACCCTTTCTATATTTCACAATAACACAGTTGGTGAGACAAAATGGGTTTAAGAATTAATACGTATAATATTTGTGTTTAGAATTAGTTTCTTATTAGGCTATACACACACACACACACACACACACACACACACAACACACGCACAGGCACACCACTACACACAACACAGGCACACACAGACTACCGTTCAAATGTTTGGGGTCACTTAGAAGCAAATTTCTTTGTCCATTTAAAAACATAAAATTGATCAGAAATACAGTGTAGATATTGTTAGAGTTGTAAATGACTATTGAAGCTGTAAACGGCAGATTTTTTAATGGAATATCTACATAGGCGTACAGAGGCCCGTTATCAGCAACCATCACTCCTGTGTTCCATTGGCACGTTGTGTTAGCTAATCCAAGTTTATAATTTTAAAAGGCTAATTGATCATTAGAAAACCCTCTTGCAATTATGTTAGCACAAAACTGAAAACTGTTGTGCTGTTTATAGAAGCAATAAAACTGGCCTTCTTTAAACTAGTTGAGTATCTGGAGCAAGACATTTCTTCTGAAACCTGTCAGTCTATTCTCATTCTCAGAAATGAAGGCTAATCCATGCGAGAAATTGCCAAGAAACTGAAGATCTGGTACAACGCTGTGTACTACTCCCTTCACAGAACATTGCAAACTGTCTAACCAGAATAGAAAGAGTGGGAGGCCCCGGGTGCACAACTGAGCAAGACAAGTACATTAGAGTGTCTAGTTTGAGAAATAGATGCCTCACAAGTCCTCAACTGGCAGCTTCATTAAATAGTACCCGCAAAACACCAGTCTCAACGTCAACAGTGAAGAGGCGACTTCGGGATGCTGGCCTTCTAGGCAGAGTTGCAAAGAAAAAGCCATATCTCAGACTGGCCAATAAAAAGAAAAAAAAGATTAAGATGGGCAAAATAACACAGACACTGGACAGAGGAAGACTAAAAAAGTGTTATGGACAGACAAATCTAAGTTTGAGGTGTTCGGATCACAAAGGAGAACATTCGTGAGACACAGAAAAAAAATGAAAAGATGTTGGAGGAGTGCTTGACGCCATCTGTCAAGCATGATGGAGGCTATGTGATAGGTCTGGGGGTGCTTTGGTGCTGGTAAAGTGGGCGATTTGTACAGGGTAAAAGGGATCTTGAAGAAGGAAGGCTATCACTCCATTTTGCAACGCCATACCCTGTGGACGGCGCTTAAATTGGAGTCAATTTCCTCCTACAACAGGACAATGACCCAAAGCACAGCTCCAAACTATGCAATAACTATTTAGGGAAGAAGCAGTCAGCTGGTATTCTGTCTATAATGGAGTGGCCAGCAGTCACCGGATCTCAACCCTATTGAGCTGTTGTGGGAGCAGCTCGACCGTATGTTACGTAAGAAGTGCCCATCAAGCCAATCCAACTTGTGGGAGGTGCTTCAGGAAGCATGGGGTGAAATCTCTACAGACTACCTCAACAAATTGACCACTAGAATGCCAAAGGTCTGCAAGGCTGTAATTGCTGCAAATGGAGGATTCTTTGACGAAAGCAAAAGTTTGAAGGACACAATTATTATTTCAATTAAAAATCAGTATTTATAAAACTTGTCAACGTCTTGACTATATTTCCTATTCATTTTGCAACTCATTTCATGTATGTTTTCATGGGAAAAACAAGGACATTTCTAAGGTGACCCCAAACTTTTGAACGGCATTGTGTCCATACATACATAGAGGTCTGTGTGTGCGCCTAATGCCACCCCTCATCTCTGATTATCTGCTGGGTGCACAATAAATGATTGGTTATTTAGTGTGGTCTCAAATCAAATGCCCCATAGCCTATAGATTTAGAAAATAAGGGATCCGATTATATACTGTAAAGTGATCTATAAAAAGCGCGGTGGTCCACGATGCTTTAAGCTAGAAACAAGCTGTGAAATACCCGGCGAAAGACGTGACACCGATGCATACGGGGGACATCATTGTTCGTTTCTTTGACATTCAGAGGCTGAGCTACAACCTTGTACAGCAAAGGAGACCAAAAGATAAGACTTTTTGCTTGGGAAGTAATCAGTTGATTAAGCGATTCACTTTCCGTACAATAGATGTTTATAACCAGACCGCTTTTATGGAAACACTTGTGACCTCCTCCTGTTGGGTTAAACCACGGAAGAAGAGGACACAGCAGTTAAAGCTGACAATTTGTCTGCATCGGTAGGGCCTTGCTCTGTCTGGGGTGGAAAGGTAGGCCCTTGCTCTGTCTGGGGTGGAAAGGTAGGCCCTTGCTCTGTCTGGGGTGGAAAGGTAGGCCCTTGCTCTGTCTGGGGTGGAAAGGTAGGCCCTTGCTCTGTCTGGGGTGGAAAGGTAGGCCCTTGCTCTGTCTGGGGTGGAAAGGGGGGATACCTAGTCAGTTGTACAACTGAATGTATTCAACTGATATGCGTCTTCCACATTTAACCCAACCCCTCTGAATCATAGAGCTGCGGAGGGGGCTGACTTAAAAATCAACATCTTCGGCCTTGCTCAGGGGCAGAACGACAGTTTTTTTACCTTGTCAGATTGGGGATTCGATCCAGCAACCTTTCGGTTACTGGCCCTACACTCTAACCACTAGGCTACCCGCCACCCCTACACTCTAACCACTAGTAAGTACCATGCTGGGATTCTTAAGGACTTCTCAGATGTAGTTACGTGCAAACGGGATCTGGAGTTGAAGAAATATGACAAGATGAACACACAGGCATATCTCCCTGTCCATTCTTATCCTGTCATTTAGGTTATTTATGTGGTATTAATTTAAAAAGATTCTGCTAACATGTAAAATGACGTAGAATTGTATGAAAACGTTTATGAAAAGCAATTTCTCTAATCTGCAAATACAATGACCGTTTCATGCAATGCTTTTACTATAAAGGAGATCTTTCCACCCAACTCTTGTCCATGGTGGTCCCACAACTTTCTGTCCCGCAGTCCTGTGCTCTGTCAGTGTTGCCATGTAATAGTTACAAGCACGAAGAACAGTTTCTAAATCTGTATGTCTACGGCTCTGGTCTGTCCTATTAGTGAGGGGAAATGGTAGACTTGTTTTTCTGCTATCCAGAATAATTTTTTATGTTTTTTTAAGTGTTCAGGTAGGGTTTAGGTCAATTATATTTGGCTTAAAGGAGGGCCATCCATTTTCATTTCAGAGAGGTCTGATGTTCTTCAGGTAACCCTTATTATAAATTATGTTCAGTCCCTTGTGTACTTTATTTCAGGGAACCGGTAAGCTTGCTGATGGCCTCCCGAGTGGCGCAGTGGTCTAAGGAATTGCATCGCAGTGCTAGCTGTGCCACTAGAGATTCTGGGTTAGAGTCCAGGCTCTGTCACAGCCATGAGACCCATGGGGCGGCGCACAATTGTCCCAGCGTCGTCCGGGTTAGGGGAGGGTTTTGCCGGCAGGGATGTCCCATCACTCACTAGCAACTCGTGTGTCGGGCCGGACGCAGTGCACTCTGACACGGTCGCCAGGTGTACGGTGTTTCCTCCGGCACATTGGTGCGGCTGGCTTCCTGGTTAAGTGGGCATTGTGTCCAGTCAAGAAGCAGTTTGTCTTGGCTGGGTCGTTGTTTCAGAGGACGCACGGCTCTCGACCTTCTCCTCTCCCGAGTCCGTACGGGAGTTACAGTCTTGTCTAATCGCTGCAACTACCAATTGGATACTACGAAATTGGAGAGAAAAATATAATAATAATTTTAAAAAAATGTGCTTGCTGATAAGGCGAGTTGAAGCTATAGGATTATACCATCTGTATCCACACACTGTGGCTGGCTGTACCCCAGAATTCTGGGTAAAAGCTTCTGGAACAGTGAACTCCAAATCAACCTTTCACACAACGCTCGCTAAACGTCATATCACACAGGTCTGAAATCTGTCTCCAAGTCTTGCCTACCACTAAAAAAAAAAAAGAAACTACATACTGGGTACTATTTTGAATATACTGTTTAGTAAAATCAAATCAACTCCCATACTAGGCTCATTCATGACGAGAAGGCGTCATCTAATGCGCAATTGTGACGATTCCCGCCATCAGTTCATTTTGGTACAAGGCGTCACTATATCTGATTATCAGCTGTCGTCAAACAAGTGGGTCTTGTGTGTCTCTTCCTCAATTATACTAGACGAAAAGGCCAAAAAAATGAGTACGACATCCTTAGAGCTGAAATGAGTCTGACACACAATCAGTGCATACCTCATGCTCAGTGGAAAGTCCCTCTCTCAGGTTATTCATGTCAGTCACGTGGTGGTGGGAGGGGAGACAGAATGATATGGGGCTAGTGTTCTCACATTCTGAGTAATAACAAGAGACCCAGTCTCCGAGCAAATCACTGGATTTATCACAGTTCCCCCCAATCATTCAATTTTCAACAAGACCGAGCATTGAAGCCACGCGCTGTAACCATTTCACTACAGCCATTCACTATACAAGAATTATCTTTGAGATGTTGGCTGTAGCAACTGCAGCCATTCCAATATGTAGAAATATCTTAGCCTTGTGTCAAAGCGTGATGTTTAACACTGGGCCTTCATTTAACATCCTATACATCCTAAATCCGGCTCCAACTCACTGACTAGACTCCAGTGGTGGTAGTAGTACTAAAATGTCCCTTATAGTGCACTACTTTAGACCAGAGCCCTATGGAACCCTATTCTCTAAAGTAGTGCACTGTATAGGGAATAGGGTTCCATAGGGATTTGGTCAAATGTAGTGCACTATATTAGGACTAATTGTGCCATGTTGGTATGCACACTGCGTGTAAATTAGAAGAGACTGCGCCAAAGTAATTCCTTCCCTGTGGATTAGCTGCTCTTGATGAGGTAATTACTAGAATATGTATTAAGTTATATATTTTTTAATGATTTCAAATGAGCATTTGCCAAAGAGAGAGGACGAGGGGCCTTACAGGCTACAGATCATGCATGTAGCCAGATAAGAGGTAAGGACAGATTGGTTCCTGGGTATCTGTCTGTCAACCAACAAGTACATTTCTGGAGGTCTATTCTGCAGATTCATTGGCCACTTTTGGTAAGGAAATATAACTCCTTTGTAAAACACAATTTTCCATTAAACACCATTTTCCTAATAAAAAAATAAAAATAAAATACACTTTTGTGCTGAAAGTGTATACTTACCTGCACAGTTGAATCATGAATACCTAGCTTTCTGGCACCCAACCGTATTTATACAGTATTGAAATAGATGAGACCACATTTCTGAATTGTTTAGTTGTCACAAACTGAAATTAGGCTAAAACAAGGGAGTATAGTGTAGAGAATCATTGTAGCGTCTTAACCGCTGTGAAATATATTTTCCACAACCAAAAATAATTGTATTTTTCAGCTGTTTTGAAGCCGGTGTACAAAAACCAAACATTAAAAGAAACTAAACCAAAACTTGGGAAGCATAGAAATAGTGCGCATAGAACAGATCTACCGCTTCAATGAGAATGACAGATCTATAACACATTTATGTGAATTTGGCCGGGTCACCTAAAAAATAAAAAAATAAATACAAATTACACATTGCAGTTTTAAAAATATGAATATCAAGCGTCTTATGAAACATTGTCACACACAGCAAGAGATTTAACAAGATGAATATCCATTCTTATTCTGGTCACTGGCCTACTTGTCCATCACTAATAGTTTGACAACCCGACGTCTGACAAGTGGTGCAAACCCTTCCCTAGCCCGGACCATGCTGGGCCAATTGTCTGCGACTGCCACGCCACTCGGGAGGCTAACCCTTTAACCTAACCGGGGCGGCAGGTAAGCCTAGTGCTTAGAGCCAGTAAACCGAAAGGTTGCTGGATCGAATCCCCGAGCTGACAAGGTAAAGATCTGTCGTTCAGTCAACCCACTGTTGCCCGGTAGGCCGTCATTGTAAAATAAGAATTAGTTCTTAACTGTTCTTTTAAAAAAAAAAAAAAAAAAAAAAAAAAAACACCCAGCATAGCTAACTTTAGCCACATAGCTAAAATTCATATATTTGCACATTTGTAACATTCGAATTGTCATTAATAACATATTATATGAAATGGGTGATGGACATTCACAAATGAATACATATATCATATGAAACGTAACATATCATACTAAACGGAGTGTCTCAGATTTACGTACAGAATAATACGAAATGCTCTGAGACCAGGTTGTTGCTAATCGGCCATAAAGGTCACTATATCAAACTGGCAGCATCCAGAATTCCAGACTCATGACAGTAAAAGGACCTTCATACAGTCAGTTTACAGACCAACGATGAATAATTTACCTGATGAGTCTGTGGGGGATTCCGAACCGGAGGACACCGACGGTTTCTTGAACGGTCCCCCGGTTAGGGGGAAGTTGAGAACGGCAGCCGGGTCCACGCAATCCGTTGCCATGCTACTGAGAACTGGAACCGGCGCGTCCATGGGCATCGTCATACACTGCGCCCTCCCGGTGGCGTTAATGCCAGCTCCCACCTGCTGCAGGGCCGGTTTTGTCGGCCCTGACCCGGGACAGGAAGCGTGTCGCTCCCCGACAACTTTCTCCAGCTGCTTGCCCGCCGAGAAGCCGCTCCACATGCAGTCCTGGATGATAATGGAGCTCAGGTTCCCCAAAGCCTCGTCGGCGGAACTGAGTTTACACAGCACATCCTGGTCGTCCTCTTGACCCAAAAACTGGGACACCCACTCGAGTTTGTCCCCCAGCGAAGGGCAGACCATCCCGACCCCGGCAGCCCCTTCCAAAGTCCGGATAGGGGACATGGGCGGGGTCGGTACTAGCTCAAATTTCTTCCATATGTCCTCGCTGGGCGCTGTGGATTTAAAGAAATCCTGATCCGGATCGTGGTCGTCGTAAAAGTAATGTTGATCGTGGTCGTACTCCATCTCCCAGCCTGACTCATAGTGAGGGGCTGTGGTAGAGTTTATACCCGGCATCTAGAGGTCAGGGCAGGCGTGGGAGCGCCCTCTTCAGCTGTTCACTTAGCTCCAACAGATCTCCGTTATCAATAGCCTTACTGGGGACACAGAGAGAGAGAGAGAGACAGAGAGAAACAGAGAGAGAGTACTGGGAATCAGCCTAGCACGTTGCACTTGTGATAAACACATTATTATGTTATGATACAACTATTGTGTTTCTGGCCATTGTACATCTGTCAATACCTAGTCCACATTTTTATTTTTTATTACTCAAATAAAGGAAATGTGGGTTATCACGATTTATCATTAAAAGTGTCCTTCTATAGGATTTCTAATTGCATAGGACATGTTAAGTGACTTATGCTTCCTTGAAAAGTGTTGAAAGGCTATTTGGTTGTAGATTCGGTAAATATATTGCAAAAAAATTACCCCGTGAACAACATTTTAATAACTGCACTGAAACAACTAAGGCTTCAACAACAACAACAACCACCACCACCACCACCTCGCATAATGATTGTCACCACCATCGCCTCGCAACAGTGTACAACAGAACCCCCGTGTCCCAACAGAAGTTGCATTACCCAATGCAACGTTGCCACCACACCGGTCAAATAGATCCACCTCTCTTCCTAGACTAAACTAGGCTACAAACATGACCCCCCCACCCCCAACCCCCAAAAAATCCCAGATATCGCAATCAAAAGTTTTTGAAAATGAGCAACACTCACCGTTTTACGGTAGACACACACCCGTAGTCACAAAGCATTGGAAAGAAAGAGAGAAAAAATCACAGTCCAGTCCCCACTGGTGAATCTAGCCCAAACGATTAACAACAGGCAGTATTTTTTACAACCCAAACTTCAGAAACACTGCGACGAGGGCTTTCCTCTAGCAGTGCACGGTGGTCTACCAATATAAACTCTTCCGTCCAGGCAAGGGAAAAACACACAACTTGTTGTCCTTTACGCGTCGGTGAAATCTAACGAGCGACTTCTTCATGAATCCCTATAATGAGTAACCGACACCGACACCGACGCTCCTCGCAGTAAATTACTCTCGCTAATTAGCCGGTGTTTCTAGTTGGACGCGTCGTGCGCACCAAACTGTATGAGAAAGTGACTCCTAGGCTTCTACCTCCACAACACTTGGATAAGGATAGAGTTTATCTCTGGATAAAGATAGGAGTTTTCTCTGGATACAAGCCGACTGCTGCACTATATCACCGGGGCAGAAGGAAAAGCTGGGATTTACATAAGAGGCGGAGGAGAGTGAGGAGGCCACGCCTGCCGTTTAAAGGGACAGAATCATTTCCAAGGAGTCCTTTTCCAAGGCCGTCCAAATGCCAAATGGGACCCAATTGGACACACAGGTAGTTAGTTATAAGACAGATTATTATTAAAGCCATGACATGGGCCGCCTGTCACTTAAACAAGGGTAGGGATTTGCATATGTTGCAAAAATACACGTGTGTATATGTGTGTACCACTCACTATCTTATTGCTTGTGTGTGTGTGTGTGTGTGTGTGTGTGTGTGTGGGGGGGGTGTGTGTGTGTGTGTGTGTGTGTTGTGCTGGACATATGGCTGTGGTGTCTGATGTCCTAAACTGCATCCTATATCTATGTGATCAATATCAGCCGTATGATGTGAAAGACCCCAACTGTCTCTCAATCGATAGTGAAGCGAAGCCAACGCTCTGCTAGGCCAAGTATGTCTGATCAACAGCTGCTGATGGACAAAACACACACACACACACACACACACACACACACACACACACACACACACACACACACACACACACACACACACACACACACACACACACAGCTGGTGTCAACTCACAGACAGACAGAAACACACAGGTACTGTATGTGCTGTTAACTCACACACGCACAGACCCACAAACGGTGTTTGTTCTGCTACTTCTCTCCCCATAAAATCATACATACTGACCACCCTACCGATCCCTGCAGCGCCTAGCCCCACTCCTATTCCCCAGGCGCTATCATTTGTCGACTTCTGTAACCGTAAAAGCCTTGGGTTTCATGCATGTTAACATTAGAAGCATCCTCCCTAAGATTGTGGAATGTGAATCAGTAATGAGTGTATCATGTATAAAAAAACAACAATATAGATATCTACTGTCTCTATCCCGCCCTCAGTCAGCCCATTATCTACTGTCTCTATCCCGCCCTCAGTCAGCCCATTATCTACTGTCTCTATCCCCCCCTCAGTCAGCCCATTATCTACTGTCTCTATCCCCCCCTCAGTCAGCCCATTATCTACTGTCTCTATCCCGCCCTCAGTCAGCCCATTATCTACTGTCTCTATCCCCCTCAGTCAGCCCATTATCTACTGTCTCTATCCCGCCCTCAGTCAGCCCATTATCTACTGTCTCTATCCCCCTCAGTCAGCCCATTATCTACTGTCTCTATCCCCTCAGTCAGCCCATTATCTACTGTCTCTATCCCCTCAGTCAGCCCATTATCTACTGTCTCTATCCCGCCCTCAGTCAGCCCATTATCTACTGTCTCTATCCCCCTTCAGTCAGCCCATTATCTACTGTCTCTATCCCCCTCAGTCAGCCCATTATCTACTGTCTCTATCCCGCCCTCAGTCAGCCCATTATCTACTGTCTCTATCCCTCAGTCAGCCCATTATCTACTGTCTCTATCCCCCTCAGTCAGCCCATTATCTACTGTCTCTATCCCGCCCTCAGTCAGCCCATTATCTACTGTCTCTATCCCGCCCTCAGTCAGCCCATTATCTACTGTCTCTATCCCCCTCAGTCAGCCCATTATCTACTGTCTCTATCCCCCTCAGTCAGCCTATTATCTACTGTCTCTATCCCGCCCTCAGTCAGCCCATTATCTACTGTCTCTATCCCGCCCTCAGTCAGCCCATTATCTACTGTCTCTATCCCCCTCAGTCAGCCCATTATCTACTGTCTCTATCCCCCTCAGTCAGCCCATTATCTACTGTCTCTATCCCGCCCTCAGTCAGCCCATTATCTACTGTCTCTATCCCCCTCAGTCAGCCCATTATCTACTGGCTCTATGCCGCCCTCAGTCAGCCCATTATCTACTGGCTCTATCCCCCCTCAGTCAGCCCATTATCTACTGGCTCTATCCCCCTTCAGTCAGCCCATTATCTACTGTCTCTATCCCCCTCTCAGTCTACCCATTGTCATCTGGCTCTATTCATTCCATCCAATCACCAATTATCTCCCTTTGTCAATCTCTCCATCCCTCTGGGATGTTGACTTAACAGGAAATAGAGAGACTTAAGAGTTATCTCTCCTATTCCCCTTAGGGAGCTACAATAGATAAAGACAGACTTATTGCTGAAGATCTGACTAGAGTGATGCTACAATCTCTCTATTCGCTACTCTCTTTCTCTCTCTCTCTCTCTCTCTCTCTCTCTCTCTCTCTCTCTCTCTCTCTCTCTCTCTCTCTCTCTCTCTCTCTCTCTCTCTCTGCTCTCTCTCTCTCTCTCTCTCTCTCTCTCTCTCTCTCTCTCTCTCTCTCTCTCTCTCTCTCTCTCTCTCTCCCTCTATTCGTTTTGAATTTAATTACATTTAAGGGCTTTATTGGCATGGGAAACAAAAGGAAACAATAAACAAAAGTGAAAAATACAATAAAATGAGCAGTAAACATTACACTCACAAAAGTTCCAAAAGAATAAAGACGTTTCAAATAGCATTTCTCTCTCTCTCTCTCTCTCTCTCTCTCTCTCTCTCTCTCTCTCTCTCTCTCTCTCTCTCTCTCTCTCTCTCTCTCTCTCTCTCTCTCTCTCTGTCTCTCTCTCTCTCTGTTCACCAGTCCCGGAGGTCTTCGTCATCGGCTTTCTAGGCGTCACTGAACTGGATTCATTACCACCAACCCCGGACTGTCTTGTCTCATTCCCCCTGTCCTTGTCGGTTATTGTTACCATGTCCGCTGGTCTTGTGAGTACCTACTGCTGTTGTATCGGATTCCATGCTACTGTCAGGCGCAGGAGAACAGTACTGAGCGAACAAAACACTTTACTCAAACAATGAATCAAGCAAAACGCAAAACGCGTAAATACAAATACACATGCCAAACGCAAAACAGGCGAGGCATAAATAAAATGCACCAGCCGGAAAGAAATGGCTTAACAATAAACAATCACACACAAGGACATGGGGGTAAACAGTGGGTTAAATACACAACAGATAATGATGGGGAACCGCCCGAACGAGGAGGGGAACCGACTTCAGTCGAAGTTGTGACAGTACCCCTTGACGCGCGGCTCAACCCTAAAAATCGGTGCACCTCCTTTACCGTGGTGAAAATGAAAAAGTTGTTCCCCCCGCCGATCTACCTTCAGGGGGATGATCAAAGACGGCACGGAAGCGACGGGTGAACTCCTCAAAGTGGTCCAACACCGCGTCTTCCTCTCCCCACACGGTGTTGGCCCACTCCAAAGCTCTCCCCGAGAGGCAGGAGACTCTCCCCCTTCCTGAGGGAGCTGGGTGAACGGTAGCCAGGTATAGGTCCAGTTGTAAGAGGAACCCCTGGCACTGTGCGGCCGTCCCATCATACTCCCTGGGAAGGGAGAGACGCATCCCACTGGAGCTGGATCCGGACGGGACGGGTAGAGGTAACCCCGGTTGCGTTGGTCGAGGCGCTGGAGAGACTTCCTGTCTCTCCCAGCGGTCCATGGTCTGGACAACGCGATCCATCATGGCACCGAGGTTATGTAACATAGCCGAGTGTTCCTGGACGCGTTCCTGGACTCCTCTGACCGTGGTACCTGCTCCTACTGACTCCATGGCGGGTGTGTGATTCTGTCAGGCTTTTGTGTAGCTGGTGCATAAAGTCAGGTGCAGGAGAACAGTACAAATAAACATGCCAAACGCAAAACAGGCGAGGCATAAATAAAATGCACCAGCCGGAAAGAAACGGCTTCACAATAAACAATCACACACAAGGACATGGGGGTAAACAGAGGGTTAAATACACAACAGATAATGATGGGGAATGCAAACCAGGTGTGTGAAAAACAAGACAAATGTAAAAGTAGATCGGTGATGATTAGAAGACCGGTGACGTTGACCGCCGAATGCCGCCCGAACGAGGAGGGGGAACCGACTTCAGTCGAAGTCGTGACAGCTACGTGTTATTGTGCACTCGTTTTACGGGTCTCGTCCCGTGTATTGTTTAGAGGTTTACACCTTGCTCTTTTGTTTGGGTGGAGAAATAAAAACGTATTCCTGCGTCTCCAATCATTATACAGCGTGACAAATTTGATGTTGCCTAATTGGTTTTTGGGCAGATTTCCACACTTCTTTCCTTCCATCTATAGCATTTCTTAATATTATTCAGTTCCTTTGGCTTTGATGAATCATGATTGAGCATAGCTCTGTTCAAGTAGAATTTGATTTTGCTGTGGTCTGATAGGGGTGTCATTGGACTGATTGTGAACACTGAGAGACTCTGGGTTGAGGTCAGTGATAAAGTAGTCTACAGTACTACTGCCAAGAGTTGAGCTGTAGGTGTACCTACCGTAGGAGTCCCCTCGAAGCCTACCATTGACTATGTCCATACCCAGCGTCCAACAGAGCTGCAGGAGTTGTGACCCGTTTTGTTGGTTATGTTGTCCTAGTTGTGTCTAGGGGGGGCATATGGGAGAGGGAATGCTGTCACCTCCAGGTAGGTGTTTGTCCCCCTGTGTGCTGAGGGTGTCAGGTTCTTGTCCAGTTCTGGCATCCAGGCTGCATCACATCCGGCTGTGATTGGGAGTCCCATAGGGCGATGCACAGTTGGCCCAGCGTCTCCCGAATTTGGCCCGGGGTAGGCTGTCATTGTAATAAGAATTTGTTCTTAACATGAAATCCTCTCTAATCTTTACAGGAATGTGGTTTTGAATATAAACAGCAACATCTCCACCACTGGCGTTTCTATAAATGCTATAACCTTGTATTGCTACCACTGTATCATCAAAGGCATTATCTAAGTGAGTTTCAGTCAGAATATGAATGTCATCTGTTACTAGCAAATTACTGATTTCATGAACCTTGTTTCCTAAGCTACATATGTTAACGTGGTGTATTTTGAGCACTTTTATTCTGGGATTCTTACTTGTTTTCATTGCTTCACTGGGAAGCTTAGCAGAAGTAGACATGCTCATGTTATTTATGTTAGTGCAGGGTGAGCTGCTCACAGTGGACTTCCTACTAGGGCACACCGCCTCAGTGCTAGCAGTATAAATCTGGTTCTTAGGCACATGATTACTGCATACAATAGCTGTAGGATCAACAGAGGCATTCAGGGCAGTTAGAGGGACATAAATTAGGTTACTTACATTGTGTCTTCCAACGCCCCCTGGGATAATGTACATTTGCTGAAGCATTATGACAACTCAACAACACAATGGTAGGGATTAACTGAGCTGGGCTTGGGTCACTGATAAGTCATTGTCTCAACGCCGCCTTATAATCCTGTGAAAGGATCCAGGATCCCAAATGATTTTGGGTGGATCCCATCCTCCTTATAAAACGTGTTTTGTTTCCAGAAGGTATCGAAATTGTCAACAAAAGTTACACCCATTGAGCTGCAATAATCACGTAGCCAGTTGTGAAGAGAGAGAATCCTGCTAAAGCGTTCAATACCACGATTCAGAGAGGTCACAGGGCCAGATATGATGGGTCTTTTGTTAGTGTTTAGCAGAGAGTCAATCAGCTCTTTAAAATCCAGCTTCAACTATTCAGAGCTGCCCTTCATAATGTCATTAAAACCCACATGAACTACGATAGAATCGATTTCCATGTACTGGCGTAGCTTAGTAATGTCATTCACTCGAGCTCCAGGATAGGACATTGTTTTTGCATCAGGAACGGTCACATTTCTTACCATGGAGCTGCTCAAAATAACGGCTGGCGAGAAGGACGAGGAAATTCACAGGATGGTGCAGGCCTCCAACAGATGGAGAAGCCCCGCTCGATCCAGAACAGGGACGGAAGGTTGCTGACGTCGACTTTGAAATCGTAGTTGTAGGCACTGCGGCCGCAGACACACCCCCAGCAACGAAGGTGCAGGAAGATCAGGCTCCAGAACGGCTAAACTGTTTGTTGTTTGTATCCGCTCCGGGCCTCTCGTTGGGAGTGTGGACTGCTTTGCGGCAGGCCTCTGTCTTCAGCTTCCACGGCTCGTGACATGCGACAATAGTTGATTGCCATGCTCCTCTTGCTATGCTCTTTTGACTCTGCTTTTAGATGGGGGAGGAGTGGGAGGAGAGGCAGGAGATGGCTCCCCTGGCGAAAGAACTCCGGGCAACACCGGCCAGTCGGATAACGACAAACGACAAGGCAGAGATACATCCAACAAGCGCGAACGCCGTCCAGCCGCCAGCGTAGAAAAAAGGTAAACATTCCACTCTGCGTTGTCCGCAGTTTGTTATGTAGGCTGGCAACCTGCGTGATCAAGGAAGCCACCTCAAGCCTATAATTCTCTGCAAGCAAACAATTTCTGCATTGGAACTCTGAGTGATCCGGTTTGTCCCGATACAAAGCGTAATAGATACAGCTCCTACAGCGCTGGAATCGTTCATTTATTTCTAGAAGTGACAAAAGCATGGATACATTTTTCTGCATCATTTTTGGACAGAAAGTTTCAGATTTTTACAATGTTACGTAGATGGAAAAAAGCTGTCCTTGAAACAGTCTTGATATGTTCGTCAAAAGAGAGATCAGGGTCCAGAGTAACGCCGAGGTCCTTCACAATTCTTTTTGAGACGACAGTACAACCATCAAGATGAATTGTCAGATTCAACAGAAAATCTCTTTGTTTCTTGGGACCTAGAACAAGCATCTCTGTTTTGTCAGAGTTTAAAAGTAGAACATTTGCCGCCATCCACTTTCTTATGTCTGAAACACAGGCTTCCAGGGAGGGCAATTTTGGGGCATCACCATGTTTAATAGAAATGAACAGCTGTGTGTCATCCGCATAGCAGTGAAAGTTAATATTATGTTTCCGAATGACATCACCAAGTGGTAAAATATATAGTGAAAACAATAGTGGTCCTAAAACAGAGCCTTGAGGAACACCGAAATGTACCGTTGATTTGTCAGAGGACAAACCATCCACAGAGACAAACTGATATCTTTCCGACAGATAAGATCTAAACCAGGCCAGAACTTGTCCGCGTAGACCAATTTGGGTTTCCAATCTATCCAAAATAGAGATTGGAACCGTTGTCTGGAGAATGTTCTAGAGAATGTTTTAGAGAATGTTCTAGTGAATGTTCTAGAGAATGTTCTAGAGAATGTTCTGGAGAATGTTTTAGAGAATGTTCTAGTGAATGTTCTAGTGAATGTTCTAGAGAATGTTCTAGAGAATGTTCTGGAGAATGTTCTGGAGAATGTTCTAGAGAATGTTCTAGAGAATGTTCTGGAGAATGTTTTAGAGAATGTTCTAGTGAATGTTCTAGAGAATGTTCTAGAGAATGTTCTAGAGAATGTTCTGGAGAATGTTCTGGAGAATGTTCTAGAGAATGTTCTAGAGAATGTTCTAGAGAATGTGACCCTGCCTACTAGCAATGGCTGTCTGCTAGCCTGGCTTTCCAGTGCCCAACATCCTTAAATTCCATCCCTAGACACCTACATTGACTCTTTAGGTCAGAAAAGTCAGGATGTGATTCTCAGTCTGTGACCCAGATGATGATGTTGTTGTTGTTGTGGAAAGAAGAGGAAGATGTAATATTGTAAACAAACATGCCTTTGTGCTTTGTAGTCCACTGGAACAATCCAAGCCAGAACTCACTATCCTTGAAGACAAATAAACCAAGGAGACAGAACACAGAATAATTCCCAGATGGAGAGTTATTAACACAGGAAGCTGGGCTAGCTACATCCTCGGATAACGGGTCCACGCACACACATACACACACACACACACACGCACACTGGACTGGGATCTAAAGGTTTGTTCCAATTATGTGGAACTGGAGTCAGCAGCTTGTTATGTTTGGGTCATGGTAAATGATTGGCATGTGGCTACAGGCTAGCACCAGCCAAGATTCAACCAATGACCTTCCCTATGTTGTTGCCTTTCGAAGAGAAAGAACCATGTTCCCCTAACCTTGAATAGCGCCGACATTTTTACTCCTGTCTATTTTTTGTCACCCATAAGTCTATAATATCTCTCACTGTCGATGCTGTCGATGCTGTCGATGCTGTCGATGGTGTCGATGCTGTCGATGCCATCAGTGCCGTCAATGATGGTTCTTTTGTTTCCTCTTCAATATCGTCCTGATCTGAATAACAAATAAAGTTATTTGAATGAAATTGAATGGAATCTAATGAATGAAAGTGATTTGCATCAGTGCATCTGAATAGGAATATATATATATATATATATAATAGCTTTCTGTTTTGTTATTCACAGAACTAGTGACAATACAGAAACAGAGACTGCAATAAAACATCTGCTGGGTCTACCCTGACTAAGACTCCTGGCAGAGCTGAGCTGTGTGTGTGTGTGTGTGTGTGTGTGTGTGTGTGTGCGTGCGTGTGCGTGCGTGTGTGTGATGAACTGGCAGAAGGAGGGGACCACCTTGCATCATAATTGTGATTAATTCGAGTTAATTGCGTTTTGAAAAGCAGGAGTGTCGGCCATGCGGGGGAGATGCAGAAAAGAAGAGCCACAGTATCTAGAACGCTAGATGACAAGGAGAGTTTATTGATCGGCAGCAAAGAACAATGTAGCACTCATGCTGTCTCTTTGAGACATAATATCTCTTCTACACTTTATCAGTGTGGGGAACAGCTCAGACTATCAGTGTGGGGAACAGCTTTGACTATCAGTGTGGGGTACAGCTCTGACTATCAGTGTGGGGAACAGCTCAGACTATCAGTGTGGGGAACAGCTCTGACTATCAGTGTGGGGAACAGCTTTGACTATCAGTGTGGGGAACAGCTCTGACTATCAGTGTGGGGAACAGCTCTGACTATCAGTGTGGGGAACAGCTCTGACTATCAGTGTGGGGAACAGCTCAGACTATCAGTGTGGGGAACAGCTCTGACTATCAGTGTGGGGAACAGCTTTGACTATCAGTGTGGGGAACAGCTTTGACTATCAGTGTGGGGAACAGCTCTGACTATCAGTGTGGGGAACAGCTCTGACTATCAGTGTGGGGAACAGCTCAGACTATCAGTGTGGGGAACAGCTCTGACTATCAGTGTGGGGAACAGCTCTGACTATCAGTGTGGGGAACAGCTCTGACTATCAGTGTGGGGAACAGCTCTGACTATCAGTGTGGGGAACAGCTCTGACTATCAGTGTGGGGAACAGCTCAGACTATCAGTGTGAGGAACAGCTCTGACTATCAGTGTGGGAACAGCTCAGACTATCAGTGTGGGGAACAGCTTTGACTATCAGTGTGGGGTACAGCTCTGACTATCAGTGTGGGGAACAGCTTTGACTATCAGTGTGGGGAACAGCTCTGACTATCAGTGTGAGGAACAGCTCTGACTATCAGTGTGGAGGAACAGCTCAGACTATCAGTGTGGGGAACAGCTCTGACTATCAGTGTGGGAACAGCTCTGACTATCAGTGTGGGGAACAGCTCTGACTATCAGTGTGAGGAACAGCTCTGACTATCAGTGTGGGGAACAGCTTTGACTATCAGTGTGGGGAACAGCTCAGACTATCAGTGTGGGGAACAGCTCTGACTATCAGTGTGGGGAACAGCTCAGACTATCAGTGTGGGGAACAGCTCTGACTATCAGTGTGGGGAACAGCTTTGACTATCAGTGTGGGGAACAGCTCTGACTATCAGTGTGGGGAACAGCTTTGACTATCAGTGTGGGGAACAGCTCTGACTATCAGTGTGGGGAACAGCTCTGACTATCAGTGTGGGGAACAGCTCTGACTATCAGTGTGGGGAACAGCTCTGACTATCAGTGTGGGGAACAGCTCAGACTATCAGTGTGGGGAACAGCTCTGACTATCAGTGTGGGGAACAGCTCAGACTATCAGTGTGGGGAACAGCTCTGACTATCAGTGTGGGGAACAGCTTTGACTATCAGTGTGGGGAACAGCTTTGACTATCAGTGTGGGGAACAGCTCTGACTATCAGTGTGGGGAACAGCTCTGACTATCAGTGTGGGGAACAGCTCAGACTATCAGTGTGGGGAACAGCTCTGACTATCAGTGTGGGGAACAGCTCTGACTATCAGTGTGGGGAACAGCTTTGACTATCAGTGTGGGGTACAGCTCTGACTATCAGTGTGGGGAACAGCTTTGACTATCAGTGTGGGGTACAGCTCTGACTATCAGTGTGGGGAACAGCTTTGACTATCAGTGTGGGGAACAGCTCTGACTATCAGTGTGGGGAACAGCTCTGACTATCAGTGTGGGGAACAGCTCAGACTATCAGTGTGGGGAACAGCTCTGACTATCAGTGTGGGGAACAGCTCTGACTATCAGTGTGGGGAACAGCTTTGACTATCAGTGTGGGGAACAGCTTTGACTATCAGTGTGGGGAACAGCTCTGACTATCAGTGTGGGGAACAGCTTTGACTATCAGTGTGGGGAACAGCTCAGACTATCAGTGTGGGGAACAGCTCTGACTATCAGTGTGGGGAACAGCTCTGACTATCAGTGTGGGGAACAGCTTTTGACTATCAGTGTGGGGAACAGCTCTGACTATCAGTGTGGGGAACAGCTCTGACTATCATTGTGGGGAACAGCTTTTGACTATCAGTGTGGGGAACAGCTCTGACTATCAGTGTGGGGAACAGCTCTGACTATCAGTGTGGGGAACAGCTCTGACTATCAGTGTGGGGAACAGCTCTGACTATCAGTGTGGGGAACAGCTCTGACTATCAGTGTGGGGAACAGCTCTGACTATCAGTGTGGGGAACAGCTTTGACTATCAGTGTGGGGAACAGCTCTGACTATCAGTGTGGGGAACAGCTCTGACTATCAGTGTGGGGAACAGCTCTGACTATCAGTGTGGGGAACAGCTCAGACTATCAGTGTGGGGAACAGCTTTGACTATCAGTGTGGGGTACAGCTCTGACTATCAGTGTGGGGAACAGCTCTGACTATCAGTGTGGGGAACAGCTCAGACTATCAGTGTGGGGAACAGCTTTGACTATCAGTGTGGGGAACAGCTCTGACTATCAGTGTGGGGAACAGCTCTGACTATCAGTGTGGGGAACAGCTCTGACTATCAGTGTGGGGAACAGCTTTGACTATCAGTGTGGGGAACAGCTCTGACTATCAGTGTGGGGAACAGCTCTGACTATCAGTGTGGGGAACAGCTTTGACTATCAGTGTGGGGAACAGCTCTGACTATCAGTGTGGGGAACAGCTCTGACTATCAGTGTGGGAACAGCTCTGACTATCATTGTGGGAACAGCTCAGACTATCAGTGTGGAGGAACAGCTTTGACTATCAGTGTGGGGTACAGCTCTGACTATCAGTGTGGGGAACAGCTCAGACTATCAGTGTGGGAACAGCTTTGACTATCAGTGTGGGGTACAGCTCTGACTATCAGTGTGGGGAACAGCTCAGACTATCAGTGTGGGGAACAGCTCTGACTATCAGTGTGGGGAACAGCTCAGACTATCAGTGTGGGGAAAAGCTTTGACTATCAGTGTGGGGAACAGCTCTGACTATCAGTGTGGGGAACAGCTCTGACTATCAGTGTGGGGAACAGCTCTGACTATCAGTGTGGGGAACAGCTCTGACTATCAGTGTGGGGAACAGCTCTATTAGTGTGGGGAACAGCTCTGACTATCAGTGTGGGGAACAGCTCAGACTATCAGTGTGGGGAACAGCTTTGACTATCAGTGTGGGGAACAGCTCTGACTATCAGTGTGGGGAACAGCTCTGACTATCAGTGTGGGGAACAGCTCTGACTATCAGTGTGGGGAACAGCTCAGACTATCAGTGTGGGGAACAGCTCTGACTATCAGTGTGGGGAACAGCTCTGACTATCAGTGTGGGGAACAGCTCAGACTATCAGTGTGGGGAACAGCTCTGACTATCAGTGTGGGGAACAGCTCTGACTATCAGTGTGGGGAACAGCTCTATTAGTGTGGGGAACAGCTTTGACTATCAGTGTGGGGAACAGCTCTGACTATCAGTGTGGGGAACAGCTCTGACTATCAGTGTGGGGAACAGCTCTATCAGTGTGGGGAACAGCTCTGACTATCAGTGTGGGGAACAGCTCTGACTATCAGTGTGGGGTACAGCTCTGACTATCAGTGTGGGGAACAGCTCTGACTATCCGTGTGGGGAACAGCTCTGACTATCAGTGTGGGGAACAGCTCTGACTATCAGTGTGGGGAACAGCTCTGACTATCAGTGTGGGGAACAGCTCAGACTATCAGTGTGGGGAACAGCTCTGACTATCAGTGTGGGGAACAGCTCTGACTATCAGTGTGGGGAACAGCTCTGACTATCAGTGTGGGGAACAGCTCTGACTATCAGTGTGGGGAACAGCTCTGACTATCAGTGTGGGGAACAGCTCTATTAGTGTGGGGAACAGCTCTGACTATCAGTGTGGGGAACAGCTCTATTAGTGTGGGGAACAGCTCAAATCAAATCAAATGTTTTTGGTCACATACACATGGTTAGCAGATGTTAATGCGATTGTAGCGAAATGCTTGTGCTTCTAGTTCCGACCATGCAGTAGTATCTAACAAGTAATCTAACAACTTCACAACAACTACCTTATACACACAAGTGTAATGGAATGATTAAGAATATGTACATATAAATATATGGATGAGCGATGGCTGACCGGCATAGGCAAGATGCAGTAGATGGTATGGAGTACAGAATGTACATATGATAACGAGTAATGGAGGGTATGTAAACATTATATAAAGTGGCATTGTTTAAAGTGACTAGTGATACATTTATCACATCCAATTATTAATTATTAAAGTGGCTAAAGACTACTGAGTCTGTATGTTGGCAGCAGCCACTCAATGTTAGTGACGGCTGTTTAAACACAGCACCCCGGTGCTCTGACTATCAGCGTGGGAAAATAGACTGATAGAGACACATTTCTTTTTTGCAGAGACTCCTTCTTTTACAAGTCGGTTAATTTAAAACATCTAGTTAGGGAGTTGGTAAAAGATTACCTTAGCAGTGACTTGCGAGTGTACCTACATGGCTGAGAGACCTGGATGGTGGGATACATTCATTTTCTTATCCTATGTTTCTTTGTCTGTGTGTGAGACCCACGCATGGCCTCTCCAATGTCTCTATAATTGTCAGAGACTCCAGTCAAACCAAGTTATAGACTGTTTTCTCTGCTACCGCACGGCAAGCGGTACCGGAGCACCAAGTCCAGGACCAAAAGGCTCCTCAACAGCTTCTACCCCCCCAAGCCATAAGACTGCTGAACAATTCATAACAATCGCCACTGGACAATTTACATTAATAACCCCTTTGTACACTGCTGCTACTCTCTGTTTATTATCTATGCATAGTCACTTCACCCCCACCTACATGTACAGATTACCTCTAACCTGTACCCCCCCACACTGACTTGGTACCGGTACCCCCTGTATATAGCCTCCACATTGACTCTGTACCGGTACCCCCTGTATATAGCCTCCACATTGACTCTGTAACGGTACCCCCTGTATATAGCCTCCACATTGACTCTGTAACGGTACCCCCTGTATATAGCCTCCACATTGACTCTGTAGCGGTACCCCCTGTATATAGCCTCCACACTGACTCTGTGTGGAGGCTATATACTGACGGTACCCCCTGTATATAGCCTCCACACTGACCCTGTATATAGCCTCCACACTGACTCTGTACCGGTACCCCCTGTATATAGTCTCCACATTGACTCTGTGCAGTACCCCCTGTATATAGCCTCCACATTGACTCTGTACCGGTACCCCCTGTATATAGCCTCCACATTGACTCTGTACCAGTACCCTGTATATAGCCTCCACATTGACTCTGTACCAGTACCCCTGTATATAGCCTCCACATTGACTCTGTACCGGTACCCCCTGTATATAGCCTCCACATTGACTCTGTGCAGTACCCCCTGTATATACCCTCCACATTGACTCCGTGCAGTGCCCCCTGTATATAGCCTCCACACTGACTCTGTACCGGTACCCCCTGTATATAGCCTCCACATTGACTCTGTACCGGTACCCCCTGTATATAGCCTCCACACGGACTCTGTGCAGTACCCCCTGTATATAGCCTCCACATTGACTCTGTACCGGTACCCCCTGTATATAGCCTCCACATTGACTCTGTACCGGTACCCCCTGTATATAGCCTCCACATTGACTCTGTACCGGTACCCCCTGTATATAGCCTCCACATTGACTCTGTACCGGTACCCCCTGTATATAGCCTCCACATTGATTCTGTACTGCAGTACCCCCTGTATATAGCCTCCACATTGACTCTGTACCAGTACCCCCTGTATATAGCCTCCACATTGACTCTGTACCGGTACCCCCTGTATATAGCCTCCACATTGACTCTGTACCGGTACCCCCTGTATATAGCCTCCACATTGACTCTGTACCAGTACCCCCTGTATATAGCCTCCACATTGATTCTGTACCAGTACCCCCTGTATATAGCCTCCACATTGACTCTGTACAGTACCCTGTATATAGCCTCCACATTGACTCTGTACCGGTACCCCCTGTATATAGCCTCCACATTGACTCTGTACCGGTACCCCCTGTATATAGCCTCCACACTGACTCTGTACCGGTACCCCCTGTATATAGCCTCCACATTGACTCTGCACCGGTACCCCCTGTATATAGCCTCCACATTGACTCAGTACCGGTGCCCCCTGTATATAGCCTCCACACTGACTCTGTGCAGTACCCCCTGTATATAGCCTCCACATTGACTCTGTGCAGTACCCCCTGTATATAGCCTCCACATTGACTCTGTACCGGTACCCCCTGTATATAGCCTCCACATTGACTCTGTAGCGGTACCCCCTGTATATAGCCTCCACACTGACTCTGTACCGGTACCCCCTGTATATTGCCTCCACACTGACTCTGTACCGGTACCCCCTGTATATAGCCTCCACACTGACTCTGTACCGGTACCCCCTGTATATAGCCTCCACACTAACTCTGTACCGGTACCCCCTGTATATAGCCTCCACACTGACTCTGTGCAGTACCCCCTGTATATAGTCTCCACATTGACTCTGTGCAGTACCCCTGTATATAGCCTCCACATTGACTCTGTACAGTACCCCCTGTATATAGCCTCCACATTGACTCTGTAGCGGTACCCCCTGTATATAGCCTCCACACTGACTCTGTACCGGTACCCCCTGTATATTGCCTCCACACTGACTCTGTGCACCGGTACCCCTGTATATAGCCTCCACACTGACTCTGTACCGGTACCCCCTGTATATAGCCTCCACACTAACTCTGTACCGGTACCCCCTGTATATAGCCTCCACACTGACTCTGTACCGGTACCCCCTGTATATAGTCTCCACATTGACTCTGTGCAGTACCCCCTGTATATAGCCTCCACATTGACTCTGTACCAGTACCCCCTGTATATAGCCTCCACATTGACTCTGTACCAGTACCCCCTGTATATAGCCTCCACATTGACTCTGTGCAGTACCCCCTGTATATAGCCTCCACATTGACTCTGTACCGGTACCCCCTGTATATAGCCTCCACATTGACTCTGTGCAGTACCCCCTGTATATACCCTCCACATTGACTCCGTGCAGTACCCCCTGTATATAGCCTCCACACTGACTCTGTACCGGTACCCCCTGTATATAGCCTCCACATTGACTCTGTACCGGTACCCCCTGTATATAGCCTCCACACGGACTCTGTACCGGTACCCCCTGTATATAGCCTCCACATTGACTCTGTAACGGTACCCCCTGTATATAGCCTCCACATTGACTCTGTGCAGTACCCCCTGTATATAGCCTCCACATTGACTCTGTACCGGTACCCCCTGTATATAGCCTCCACATTGACTCTGTACCGGTACCACCTGTATATAGCCTCCACATTGACTCTGTACCGGTACCCCCTGTATATAGCCTCCACATTGACTCTGTACCAGTACCCCCTGTATATAGCCTCCACATTGACTCTGTACCGCAGTACCCCCTGTATATAGCCTCCACATTGATTCTGTACCGGTACCCCCTGTATATAGCCTCCACATTGACTCTGTACCGGTACCCCCTGTATATAGCCTCCACATTGACTCTGTACCGGTACCCCTGTATATAGCCTCCACATTGACTCTGTACCGGTACCCCCTGTATATAGCCTCCACACTGACTCTGTACCGGTACCCCCTGTATATAGCCTCCACATTGACTCTGCACCGGTACCCCCTGTATATAGCCTCCACATTGACTCAGTACCGGTGCCCCCTGTATATAGCCTCCACACTGACTCTGTACCGGTACCCCCTGTATATAGCCTCCACACTGACTCTGTACCGGTACCCCCTGTATATAGCCTCCACATTGACTCTGTACCGGTACCCCCTGTATATAGCCTCCACATTGACTCTGTAGCGGTACCCCCTGTATATAGCCTCCACACTGACTCTGTACCGGTACCCCCTGTATATTGCCTCCACACTGACTCTGTACCGGTACCCCCTGTATATAGCCTCCACACTGACTCTGTACCGGTACCCCCTGTATATAGTCTCCACATTGACTCTGTACCGGTACCCCCTGTATATAGCCTCCACACTAACTCTGTACCGGTACCCCCTGTATATAGCCTCCACACTGACTCTGTACCGGTACCCCCTGTATATAGCCTCCACATTGACTCTGTACCGGTACCCCCTGTATATAGCCTCCACACGGACTCTGTAGCGGTACCCCCTGTATATAGCCTCCACATTGACTGTGTGCAGTACCCCCTGTATATAGCCTCCACATTGACTCTGTACGGTACCCCTGTATATACCCTCCACATTGACTCCGTGCAGTGCCCCCTGTATATAGCCTCCACATTGACTCCGTACCAGTACCCCCTGTATATAGCCTCCACATTGACTCTGTACCAGTACCCCTGTATATAGCCTCCACATTGACTCTGTACCGGTACCCCCTGTATATAGCCTCCACATTGACTCTGTACCAGTACCCCTGTATATAGCCTCCACATTGACTCTGTACCAGTACCCCTGTATATAGCCTCCACACTGACTCTGTACCAGTACCCCCTGTATATAGCCTCCACATTGACTCTGTACCGGTA
Organism: Brachymystax lenok tsinlingensis; assembly: GCA_030435695.1. Taxonomy (NCBI): domain Eukaryota; kingdom Metazoa; phylum Chordata; class Actinopteri; order Salmoniformes; family Salmonidae; genus Brachymystax; species Brachymystax lenok. Next base: position 36,760,112 of record CM059806.1, read on the forward strand.
CCCCCTGTATATAGCCTCCACATTGACTCTGTACCGGTACCCCTGTATATAGCCTCCACATTGACTCTGTACCGCAGTACCCCCTGTATATACCCTCCACATTGACTCCGTGCAGTACCCCCTGTATATAGCCTCCACACTGACTCTGTACCGGTACCCCCTGTATATAGCCTCCACATTGACTCTGTACCGGTACCCCCTGTATATAGCCTCCACACGGACTTTGTGCCGGTACCCCCTGTATATAGCCTCCACACGGACTTTGTGCCGGTACCCCCTGTATATAGCCTCCACATTGACTCTGTAACGGTACCCCCTGTATATAGCCTCCACATTGACTCTGTACCGGTACCCCCTGTATATAGCCTCCACATTGACTCTGTACCAGTACCCCCTGTATATAGCCTCCACATTGACTCTGTACCGGTACCCCCTGTATATAGCCTCCACATTGACTCTGTACCAGTACCACCTGTATATAGCCTCCACATTGACTCTGTACCGGTACCCCTGTATATAGCCTCCACATTGACTCTGTACCGGTACCCCCTGTATATAGCCTCCACATTGACTCTGTACCGGTACCCCCTGTATATAGCCTCCACATTGATTCTGTACCGGTACCCCCTGTATATAGCCTCCACATTGACTCTGTGCAGTACCCCCTGTATATAGCCTCCACATTGACTCTGTGCAGTACCCCCTGTATATAGCCTCCACATTGACTCTGTACCGGTACCCCCTGTATATAGCCTCCACACTGACTCTGTGCAGTACCCCCTGTATATAGCCTCCACATTGACTCTGCACCGGTACCCCCTGTATATAGCCTCCACATTGACTCAGTACCGGTGCCCCCTGTATATAGCCTCCACACTGACTCTGTACCGGTACCCCCTGTATATAGCCTCCACACTGACTCTGTACCGTACCCCCTGTATATAGCCTCCACATTGACTCTGTACCGGTACCCCCTGTATATAGCCTCCACATTGACTCTGTAGCGGTACCCCCTGTATATAGCCTCCACACTGACTCTGTACCGGTACCCCCTGTATATTGCCTCCACACTGACTCTGTACCGGTACCCCCTGTATATAGCCTCCACACTGACTCTGTACCGGTACCCCCTGTATATAGTCTCCACATTGACTCTGTACCGGTACCCCCTGTATATAGCCTCCACACTAACTCTGTACCAGTACCCCCTGTATATAGCCTCCACACTGACTCTGTACAGTACCCCCTGTATATAGCCTCCACATTGACTCTGTGCAGTACCCCCTGTATATAGCCTCCACACGGACTCTGTACCAGTACCCCTGTATATAGCCTCCACATTGACTCTGTGCAGTACCCCCTGTATATAGCCTCCACATTGACTCTGTGCAGTACCCCCTGTATATACCCTCCACATTGACTCCGTGCAGTGCCCCCTGTATATAGCCTCCACATTGACTCCGTACCAGTACCCCCTGTATATAGCCTCCACATTGACTCTGTACCAGTACCCCCTGTATATAGCCTCCACATTGACTCTGTACCGGTACCCCCTGTATATAGCCTCCACATTGACTCTGTACCAGTACCCCCTGTATATAGCCTCCACATTGACTCTGTACCAGTACCCCCTGTATATAGCCTCCACACTGACTCTGTACCAGTACCCCCTGTATATAGCCTCCACATTGACTCTGTGCAGTACCCCCTGTATATAGCCTCCACATTGACTCTGTGCAGTACCCCCTGTATATAGCCTCCACATTGACTCTGTACCAGTACCCCCTGTATATAGCCTCCACATTGACTCTGTACCAGTACCCCTGTATATAGCCTCCACATTGACTCTGTACCAGTACCCCCTGTATATAGCCTCCCACATTGACTCTGTACCAGTACCCCCTGTATATAGCCTCCCACATTGACTCTGTACCAGTACCCCCTGTATATAGCCTCCACACTGACTCTGTACCAGTACCCCTGTATATAGCCTCCACATTGACTCTGTACAGTTCCCCCTGTATATAGCCTCCACATTGACTCTGTACCAGTACCCCCTGTATATAGTCTCCACATTGACTCTGTGCAGTACCCCTGTATATAGCCTCCACATTGACTCTGTGCAGTACCCCCTGTATATAGTCTCCACATTGACTCTGTACCAGTACCCCCTGTATATAGCCTCCACATTGACTCTGTACCAGTACCCCCTGTATATAGCCTCCACATTGACTCTGTACCAGTACCCCCTGTATATAGCCTCCACATTGACTCTGTGCAGTACCCCCTGTATATAGCCTCCACATTGACTCTGTACCAGTACCCCCTGTATATAGCCTCCACACGGACTCTGTGCAGTACCCCCTGTATATAGCCTCCACATTGACTCTGTACAGATACCCCCTGTATAAGCCTCCACATTGACTCTGTACCGGTACCCCCTGTATATAGCCTCCACATTGACTCTGTACCAGTACCCCCTGTATATAGCCTCCACATTGACTCTGTACCAGTACCCCTGTATATAGCCTCCACATTGACTCTGTACAGTACCCCCTGTATATAGCCTCCACATTGACTCTGTACCAGTACCCCCTGTATATAGCCTCCACATTGACTCTGTACCAGTACCCCCTGTATATAGCCTCCACACTGACTCTGTACCAGTACCCCCTGTATATAGCCTCCACATTGACTCTGTACCAGTACCCCCTGTATATAGTCTCCACATTGACTCTGTACCAGTACCCCCTGTATATAGTCTCCACATTGACTCTGTACAGTACCCCCTGTATATAGTCTCCACATTGACTCTGTACCAGTACCCCCTGTATATAGTCTCCACATTGACTCTGTACCAGTACCCCCTGTATATAGTCTCCACATTGACTCTGTGCAGTACCCCTGTATATAGTCTCCACATTGACTCTGTACCAGTACCCCCTGTATATAGTCTCCACATTGACTCTGTACCAGTACCCCCTGTATATAGTCTCCACATTGACTCTGTACCAGTACCCCCTGTATATAGTCTCCACATTGACTCTGTACAGTTCCCCTGTATATAGTCTCCACATTGACTCTGTACCAGTACCCCCTGTATATAGCCTCCACATTGACTCTGTACAGTACCCCCTGTATATAGCCTCCACATTGACTCTGTACCAGTACCCCCTGTATATAGTCTTCACATTGACTCTGTGCACAGTACCCCCTGTATATAGTCTCCACATTGACTCTGTACCAGTACCCCCTGTATATAGCCTCCACATTGACTCTGTACCGGTACCCCCTGTATATAGCTTCCACATTGACTCTGTACCGGTACCCCCTGTATATAGCCTCCACATTGACTCTGTACCGGTACCCCCTGTATATAGTCTCCACATTGACTCTGTACCGGTACCCCCTGTATATAGTCTCCACACTGACTCTGTGCAGTACCCCCTGTATATAGCCTCCACATTGACTCTGTGCAGTACCCCCTGTATATAGCCTCCACATTGACTCTGTGCAGTACCCCTGTATGTAGCCTCCACATTGACTCTGTGCAGTACCCCCTGTATATAGCCTCCACATTGACTCTGTGCAGTACCCCCTGTATATAGTCTCCACATTGACTCTGTGCAGTACCCCCTGTATATAGCCTCCACATTGACTCTGTGCAGTACCCCTGTATATAGTCTCCACATTGACTCTGTGCAGTACCCCTGTATATAGCCTCCACATTGACTCTGTACCGGTACCCCCTGTATATTGCCTCCACATTGACTCTGTACCGGTACCCCCTGTATATAGCCTCCACATTGACTCGTTATTGTTTTTCTTATTGTGTTACTTTTTAGTATTACTTTTTACTTTAGTCTGCTTGTTAAATATTTTCTTCTTCTTGAACTGCACTGTTGGTTAAGGGCTTGTAAGTCAGCCCTTAAGTCTACACTTGTTGTATTCGGCACATGTGGCAAAGTTTGATTTAATTTGTCTTATGTAACATGGACAGTGTTTGGTGCCTCATCACATCCCTGTATGTTTGGCAACATATTCATTGGACCTAAAAAACAAACAAATTAAGCTATTTCTTTCTCTCTCTCTCTCTCTCTCTCTCTCTCTCTCTCTCTCTCTCTCTCTCTCTCTCTCTCTCTCTCTCTCTCTCTCTCTCTCTCTCTCTCTCTCTCTCTCTCTCTCTCTCTCTCTCTCTCTCTCTCTATTCTTCCATTCTCCTACAGACCTCATCTATCTTCTTTTAATCTTGTATGTTGTGAGTGAACAATGGTTTAAAAATGGTGCAAACTTCAACAATGGTACAACCTTTATCAACGTCTTCAAATCCCTCCTCCTCAAACGAAGAGCATGAGTACTCACCATCATCATTGGCCGTTTACATATTCACACAGTGTAGCAAACACAGTCAAGCACACACACACACACTGCTGGAAGTCAGGTTATTTAGAGAGACCCCCCCCCACACCCCCCCACCCCCACCCTTCTGACATTTCCCATCACAGATGTTATCAGGGACAGACTGAAATGAGAGGGACATTCTTCCTTACTTTAGAAGGAGGTGAGAGGGACACTAGTTCTATTGTAATGCTACTATAGAGGGGGATAAGGGGGGGGAGGATAAGGGGGGGAGGATAAGGGGATGGGAGAGGAGGATAGAAGGATGGGGTGTGGGGGGATTGGTGACATGTACAGCCATTCTGAGAGAGAGAGAGAGAGAGAGAGAGAGAGAGAGAGAGAGAGAGAGAGACAGAGCTGGGGCTCTGTACACAAACAGACCCTAGAGTGCCCCAGGACAGCAACACAATTAGACCCAACCAAATCATGAGAAAACAAAAAGATAATTACTTGACACATTGGAAAGAATTTACAAATAAACTGAATTAACTAGAATTATATTTGGCCCTAAACAGAGAGTACACAGTGGCAGAATACCTGACCACTGTGACTGACCCAAACTTAAGGAAATCTTTGACTATGTACAGACTCAGTGAGCATAGCCTTGCTATTGAGGAAGGCCGCCGTAGGCAGACCTGGCTCTCAAGAGAAGACCGGCTTTGTGCACACTGCCCACAAAATGAGGTGGAAACTGAGCTGCACTTCCTAACCTCCTGTCAAATGTATGACCACATTAGAGACACATATTTCCCTCAGATTACACAGACCCACAAACAATTTGAAAACAAGTCCAATTTTGATAAACTCCCATATCTACTGGGTGAAATACCACAGTGTGCCATCACAGCAGCAAGATTTGTGACCTGTTGCCACAAGAAAAGGTTAACCTGTGAAGAAGGCTATTTCCCCTTCTGTACTTTAAGTATTTGCACATCATTACAACACGATATACGTATACTGTAGGCATAATATGAGATGTTCTTTTGGAACCTTTGTGAGGGTAATGTTTACTGTTCATTTTTGTTTGTTTATTTCACTTTTGTTTATTATCTATTTCACTTGTTTCCCATGCCAATAAAACCCTCACATTAGAGAGAGAGAGAGAGAGAGTTCTCACACTAGAGTAGAAGTGACATGAAGCCAAAGTTTGATGGAGTGGAGCCGTTCCCCAGAGAGAAGCTCTGATACTGGGCTGTGATTCCTCCTGTGTCAGCCTCTTCCCTCCTGGCCCTGGAGGGTGATCAACATGTGTCACCACTGAGCAGTGGTCAGTGATGGATGACTCTCTCTTATACACACACACACACACTGGTCAGAGAGACAGACGCCTCAGTTCACTGAAACATCAATCATTTACAGCTCATTATCTGTAGAGGAGGAGGGAGGGAGGGGGGAGGGGGGGTGAGACCCTTCCCCCTCCCTTCCCTATTACTCTCCTCTACCCTTCTGCCATCCCAGGAACCTCCCACCCTCCCCCAGCCTGCCCTCTCCCTTCCCACAACCTCCCTCCCCCAGGCTGCCCTCCCCCTTCCCCCGCCCCACCTCCTCCCAGCCTGCCCCAGGCTGCCCTCCCCTTCCCCGCCCCACCTCCTCCCAGCCTGCCCCAGGCTGCCCTCCCCCTTCCCCGCCCCACCTCCTCCCAGCCTGCCCCAGGCTGCCCTCTCCCTTCCCCCGCCCCACCTCCTCCCAGCCTGCCCCAGGCTGCCCTCTCCCTTCCCCGCCCCACCTCCTCCCAGCCTGCTCCCAGGCTGCCCTCTCCCTTCCCCGCCCCACCTCCTCCCAGCCTGCCCCAGGCTGCCCTCTCCTTCCCCCGCCCCACCTCCTCCCCAGCCTGCCCCAGGCTGCCCTCTCCCTTCCCCCGCCCCACCTCCTCCCAGCCTGCCCCAGGCTGCCCTCTCCCTCTTCCCCTACTGCAGTTCGCCTACAGAGCTAACAGGTGGAAGACGCTGTCAACATGGGCCTACACTACCTCCTCAAATACCTGGATAACCCAGAGACATCTGCAAGGACTTGAGCTCTTCAAGTTCGATCCCATCATCAAACTATCCAGCTCTATCTGTTGGTGGATCACTGACGTCCTGACCAACAGGGCGCAACGCGTGGAGCTGGGAGAACACCTTGCGGACTCTTTATCCCTCAGCAGCGGAGCGTCGCAAGGACGCGTGCTCTCAACTCTACTCTACTCACTCTACACCAATGACTGCACCTCCGGTGAGGAATCTGTCAAAGTTTGCAGATGACACCTCTCTGGTCGGTCTCATCACCAACAGCGATGGAGAGGAGTGGAGGAAAGGGTGAGGGAGGAGTGGAGGAAAGGGGGTGAGGGAGGAGTGGAGGAAAGGGTGAGGGAGGAGTGGAGGAAAGGGGGAGGGAGGAGTGGAGGAAAGGGGGTGAGGGAGGAGTGGAGGAGTGGAGGAAAGGGGGTGAGGGAGGAGTGGAGGAGTGGAGGAAAGGGGAGGGGGAGTGGAGGAGTGGAGGAAAGGGGAGGGGGAGTGGAGGAGTGGAGGAAAGGGGGGAAGGGGGAGTGGAGGAGTGGAGGAAAGGGGGGAGGGGGGAGTGGAGGAGTGGAGGAAAGGGGGGAGGGAGGAGTGGATAAAAAGAGAGAGGAGTGGTAGTAGTCGGACAAGCCTAACAGTTTACTGGGTATACTCTACACGATGTTCAAACAGAGTATAGTATATCTCATGAGCGGTATGTGACTCACGTGGCTCAGAGACTTTCTTTATAGAGAGGTATCAGAGCCTATCAGAGCCTTTCTTTGTTGAGTCTCTTTAGGTATCAGTGCATCTGACCAGTATTTCATCTACTACTGTTCACCACAAGGCTCTTTGCTTGACAATTTTATGCTCTACATCTTTCTCTCTCTCTTTTTCCTTCTCCCTCTCTCATCAAAACGGTAACCCTGTAACCATTCGTCTAGTTGCACACAATGATCTAACGGAAATGTAACTTCCACTTTACCCCAACCCCTCTGAAGGATATATACATATACACATATACACGCCTCAGGAGGCTGGTGGCAACTTAACTGGGGAGGACGGGCTCCTGGTAATGTCTCTAGTGGAATGAGTGGAATGGTGTCAAACACACGGTTGGATTCCGTTTTGTTCGCTACGCTCCCAGCCATCCCCTCAGCAGCCTCCTGTGGAACGCATACAAGTTGGAGTGTTTTGGGGCTACAGCGAGTAGTTGTTGTGGATGTTTAAGTGCCTTGCTCAAGGGCACAACGACAGGCAATGGCATTTTACGATTTTCTACCGGCAATCTTCCCGTTGCCAGCTCACTTCCCGTTGCCAGCTCACTTCCTGACACAATTTTTTTTCCCGTCAGACCCTGGATTCAAACTAGTAAACCCTCCGGGTTGCTGGCTAGCTTCTCTAACTGCTAGGCTACCTGCCACTGTTTTGTAATGAGACGTGAGGAAATGAAATGTTGAATGAACAGGGCATGAAGGAAAGGAGAAAGGAAAAGAAGGAAAGGAGACTGCTTGACAGGATGTTAACACACCACTCATTTGGCAGGTTAGTTAGTAGAGAGTTTGTGGTGCTTTAGACCTACGCTTAGGATAAGGCTAGGATAAGGCTGGGATAAGACTGGGATAAGGCTAGGATAAGGCTGGGATAAGACTGGGATAAGGCTAGGATAAGGCTGGGATAAGACTAGGATAAGGCTAGGATAAGGCTGGGATAAGGCTAGGATAAGGCTGGGATAAGACTGGGATAAGGCTAGGATACGGCTAGGATAAGGCTAGGATAAGGCTGGGATAAGGCTGGGATAAGGCTGGGATAAGGCTAGGATAAGGCTAGGATAAGGCTGGGATAAGGCTGGGATAAGGCTAGGATAAGGCTGGGATAAGACTAGAATAAGGCTAGGATAAGGCTGGGATAAGACTAGGATAAGGCTGGGATAAGACTAGGATAAGGCTGGGATAAGGCTGGGATAAGGCTAGAGATAAGGCTAGAGATAAGGCTGAGATAAGACTGGGATAAGGCTGAGATAAGGCTAGAGATCACAGCTAGAGATACAACTAGAGATAAGGCTAGAGATAAGACTAGGATAAGGCTAGGATAAGGCTGGGATAAGGCTAGAGATAAGGCTGAGATAAGACTAGAGATAAGGCTAGAATAAGGCTGGGATAAGGCTAGGATAAGGCTAGGATAAGGCGGGGATAAGGCTAGGATAAGACTAGGATAAGGCTGGGATAAGGCTAGGATAAGGCTGGGATAAGGCTAGGATAAGGCGTGTTGTGTGTTGTGTCGTGTCGTGTGTCGAGTCTGTCGTGTGTTGTGTTTTGTGTTGTGGCGTGTCGTGTTGTGTGTGTGTGTTGTGTTGTGTGTTGTGTCGTGTGTTTTGTGTTGTGTCGTGTGTTTTGTGTTGTGTCGTGTTGTGTTGTGTTGTGTGTGTGTGTTTTGTTGTGTTGTGTGTTGTGTCGTGTTGTGTCGTGTCGTGTTGTGTCGTGTGTGTGTGTTTTGTTGTGTTGTGTGTTGTGTCGTGTTGTGTGTTGTGTTGTGTTGTGTGTTCAAATCACATCAAATCAAATTTTATTTGTCACATGAGCAAAATACAAGAGGTGTAGACCATAGAGTGAAATGCTTACTGACAAGCTCTTAACCAACAATGCAGTTTCAAGAAAAATAAGTATAAATAAAAAAATAGAAAATAAAATAACAAATGATTAAAGAGCAGCGAGAAAATAACATTAGCGAGGATGTATACAGGGGGTACCGGTACAGAGTCAATGTGGAGGCTATATACAGGGGGTACCGGTACAGAGTCAATGTGGAGGCTATATACAGGGGGTACCGGTACAGAGTCAATGTGGAGGCTATATACAGGGAGTACCGGTACAGAGTCAATGTGGAGGCTATATACAGGGGGTACCGGTACAGAGTCAATGTGGAGGCTATATACAGGGGGTACCGGTACAGAGTCAATGTGGAGGCTATATACAGGGGGTACCGGTACAGAGTCAATGTGGAGGCTATATACAGGGGGTACCGGTTCAGAGTCAATGTGAAGGCTATATACAGGGGGTACCGGTACAGAGTCAATGTGGAGGCTATATACAGGGGTACCGGTACAGAGTCAATGTGGAGGCTATATACAGGGGGTACTGCAGTACAGAGTCAATGTGGAGGCTATATACAGGGGGTACCGGTACAGAGTCAATGTGGAGGCTATATACAGGGGGTACCGGTACAGAGTCAATGTGGAGGCTATATACAGGGGTACCGGTACAGAGTCAATGTGGAGGCTATATACAGGGGGTACCGGTACAGAGTCAATGTGGAGGCTATATACAGAGGTACCGGTACAGAGTCAATGTGGAGGCTATATACAGGGGGTACCGGTACAGAGTCAATGTGGAGGCTATATACAGGGGGTACCGGTACAGAGTCAATGTGGAGGCTATATACAGGGGTACCGGTACAGAGTCCGTGTGGAGGCTATATACAGGGGTGCCGGTACAGAGTCAATGTGGAGGCTATATACAGGGGGTACCGGTACAGAGTCAATGTGGAGGCTATATACAGGGGCTACCGGTACAGAGTCAATGTGGAGGCTATATACAGGGGTACTGTACAGAGTCAATGTGGAGGCTATATACAGGGGGTACCGGTACAGAGTCAATGTGAAGACTATATACAGGGGTACGTACAGAGTCAATGTGGAGACTATATACAGGGTACCGGTACAGAGTCAATGTGGAGACTATATACAGGGGGTACCGGTACAGAGTCAATGTGGAGGCTATATACAGGGGGTACTGCAGAGTCAATGTGGAGGCTATATACAGGGAGTACTGGTACAGAGTCAATGTGGAGACTATATACAGGGGGTACTGGTACAGAGTCAATGTGGAGGCTATATACAGGGAGTACCGGTACAGAGTCAATGTGGAGGCTATATACAGGGGGTACCGGTACAGAGTCAATGTGAAGACTATATACAGGGTACTGTACAGAGTCAATGTGGAGGCTATATACAGGGGGAACCGGTACAGAGTCAATGTGGAGGCTATATACAGGGGGTACCGGTACAGAGTCAATGTGGAGACTATATACAGGGGGTACCGGTACAGAGTCAGTGTGGAGGCTATATACAGGGGGTACCGGTACAGAGTCAATGTGAAGACTATATACAGGGGGTACCGGTACAGAGTCAATGTGGAGGCTATATACAGGGGGTACCGGTACAGAGTCAATGTGGAGGCTATATACAGGGGGTACAGTACAGAGTCAATGTGGAGACTATATACAGGGGGTACCAGTACAGAGTCAATGTAGAGGCTATATACAGGGTACCGGTACAGAGTCAATGTGGAGGCTATATACATTGGGTACCGGTACAGAGTCAATGTGAAGACTATATACAGGGGGTACCGGTACAGAGTCAATGTGGAGGCTATATACAGGGGGTACCGGTACAGAGTCAATGTGGAGGCTATATACAGGGGTACGGTACAGAGTCAATGTGGAGGCTATATACAGGGGGTACGGTACAGAGTCAATGTGAAGACTATATACAGGGGGTACCGGTACAGAGTCAATGTGGAGGCTATATACAGGGGGTACCGGTACAGAGTCCGTGTGGAGGCTATATACAGGGGGTACCGGTACAGAGTCAATGTGGAGGCTATATACAGGGGGTACCGGTACAGAGTCAATGTGGAGGCTATATACAGGGGCTACCGGTACAGAGTCAATGTGGAGGCTATATACAGGGGGTACCGGTACAGAGTCAATGTGAAGACTATATGCAGGGGGTACCAGTACAGAGTCAATGTGGAGGCTATATACAGGGGGAACCGGTGCAGAGTCAATGTGGAGGCTATATACAGGGGTACTGTACAGAGTCAATGTGGAGACTATATACAGGGGGTACTGTACATAGTCAGTGTGGAGGCTATATACAGGGGGTACGGTACAGAGTCAATGTGGAGGCTATATACAGGGGAATGCAGTACAGAGTCAATGTGGAGGCTATATACAGGGGGGAACCGGTACAGAGTCAATGTGGAGGCTATATACAGGGGGTACAGTACAGAGTCAATGTGGAGACTATATACAGGGGTACCGGCACAGAGTCAATGTAGAGGCTATATACAGGGGGTACCGGTACAGAGTCAATGTGGAGGCTATATACAGGGAGTACCGGTACAGAGTCAATGTGGAGGCTATATACAGGGGGACTGGTACATAGTCAATGTGGAGGCTATATACAGGGGTACTGTACAGAGTCAATGTGGAGACTATATACAGGGGGTAGCGGTACAGAGTCAATGTAGAGGCTATATACAGGGAGTACCGGTACAGAGTCAATGTGGAGGCTATATACAGGGGGTACCGGTACAGAGTCAATGTGAAGACTATATACAGGGGGTACTGTACAGAGTCAATGTGGAGGCTATATACAGGGTACCGGTACAGAGTCAATGTGGAGGCTATATACAGGGAGTACCGGTACAGAGTCAATGTGGAGGCTATATACAGGGAGTACGGTACAGAGTCAATGTGAAGACTATATACAGGGGGTACCGGTACAGAGTCAATGTGGAGGCTATATACAGGGGGTACCGGTACAGAGTCCGTGTGGAGGCTATATACAGGGGGTACTGCACAGAGTCAATGTGGAGGCTATATACAGGGGTACCGGTACAGAGTCAATGTGGAGGCTATATACAGGGCTACCGGTACAGAGTCAATGTGGAGGCTATATACAGGGGGTACCGGTACAGAGTCAATGTGAAGACTATATACAGGGGGGAACAGTACAGAGTCAATGTGGAGGCTATATACAGGGGAACAGTACAGAGTCAATGTGGAGACTATATACAGGGGTACCGGTACAGAGTCAATGTAGAGGCTATATACAGGGGGTACCGGTACAGAGTCAATGTGGAGACTATATACAGGGGGTACCGTACAGAGTCAATGTGGAGGCTATATACAGGGGGTACCGGTACAGAGTCAATGTGGAGGCTATATACAGGGGGTACTGGTTCAGAGTCAATGTGGAGGCTATATACAGGGGTACCGGTACAGAGTCAATGTGGAGACTATATACAGGGGGTACTGGTACAGAGTCAATGTGGAGGCTATATACAGGGGTTCGGTACAGAGTCAATGTGGAGACTATATACAGGGGGTACTGCGGTACAGAGTCAGTGTGGAGGCTATATACAGGGGTTCGGTACAGAGTCAATGTGGAGACTATATACAGGGGGTACCGGTACAGAGTCAATGTAGAGGCTATATACAGGGAACGGTACAGAGTCAATGTGGAGACTATATACAGGGTACTGTACAGAGTCAATGTAGAGGCTATATACAGGGGGTACCGGTACAGAGTCAATGTGGAGGCTATATACAGGGGTACGGTACAGAGTCAATGTGAAGACTATATACAGGGGTACCGGTACAGAGTCAATGTGGAGGCTATATACAGGGGGTACCGGTACAGAGTCAGTGTGGAGGCTATATACAGGGGGTACCAGTACAGAGTCAATGTGGAGGCTATATACAGACATTCATAGGAGACAGAGACATCTAGTTCTGATTCATAGGAGACAGAGACATCTAGTTCTGATTCATAGGAGACAGAGACATCTAGTTCTGATTCATAGTAGACAGAGGGAGTATATGCACTTATGTGTGTGTGTTTGCATGTGTTTTTGTGTGTGTGTGTGTGTGCATGTGTGGGTGTTTTTGTGGATGTGCGTGTGTGTGCATTTGTGCGTGTGCGAGTGTGTGTGTGCGAGTGTGAGTGTGTGTGTGTGTCTGTTGATGATAACCACTACGTACCCTCGGGGAGAGCCCAGCTCTGCTCCGCCCCTCATCCTGGAATCAGGGTTGTCAATCAACATGATTGATCTCCTCTTCCACCTCCCTTCCCCCCTCTCCCTCCCCCTCTGCCAATCTGTCCTCGCCCGTCCCTTCCCCTCTCTCCCTCCCCCTCTGCCAATCTGTCCTCTCCCCTCCCTTCCCCTCTCTCCCTCCCCCTCTGCCAATCTGTCCTCTCCCCTCACTTCTCCCTCTCCTCCCAGATTAGTAAATCAGTCATTTAGACAGGTAGGCGATTGTCCATCACCCCTCCTTCCTCCTTCCCCCACCCTCCCCCTCTCCAAGCTGACCAGAACATTGAAGGGGAGGGAGAGGGAGAGGGAGAGGGAGAGGGGGTATCTGTTTGCTGAAGTTGTCTGTATTTTAATCCTCCTTAGGGTCTCTGACGGTGAAGACGCTGATCTTGGGTCAGTTTTATATATTCCCCCCCCCGCTAACGTTCGTCTTGGCAGAGGGGAAGAGGATCCTAAATCTGTTCTTTTGGGGAAACTTCACCCTGTAGAGTCTCTGGATACAACCCTCACTTAGCTCCACTGCTCTCAGAAGTGACCCACCTCTGCAGTGCAGTGCAGAAGACATCTGTCCAGTGGCAGACAGCCACGTCACGACAGGGTGGTGTGTTGATGACACACAGACTGATGGGACTGACAGCAGCCACTAGCCACCTTTAGGGACCAGACCAGATCTGACAGCTGGCCACACCGTATCAGTCAGTCCGTCCGTCCAGCTGTGATTCCAGCTATAGTTACAGTGCTGCTTCAGCGTTCCTCAAAAAAAGATCTCAAAGCTCTGGTCATCTCTCTCCACGTCTCTACCTACAGTATCACAGTATCCCATCTCTTCCTGTATCTCTCTCCACGTCTCTACCTACAGTATCACAATATCCCATCTCTTGTCTAATTTCTCCCACTCTCCATCATTTGTCTCTAGGACTCTTCGTCCATAGTTACCGCATCAGATAATTCTGCCTTTATAGAAATACAACTGTCTCTCTGTCAGTCTGATGGTGTTAACCATTGCAACCAAATCTGACCAGTACCATAGAGTTATTGAAGAAACTGTGGCCACAGAAGATGAACATGTATTTGGATCGGAAAGGTAGCCTGTCTGTAGAATTCTGCAGACACTGTCCTATTCATTTATGTTGCTTTTATCTGCCTAGCAACCCATGAGATGTGAAGTGCTTTTTAACTTAAGGATCGTACCCTTTTTTTCAATTTTCGCCTAAAATGACACACCCAAATCGAACTGCCTGTAAGCTCAGGCCCTGAAGCAAGGATATGCATATTCTTGGTACCGTTTGAAAGGAAACACATAGAAGTTTGTGAAAATGTGAAAGGAATGTAGGATAATATAACACATTAGATCTGGTAAGAGATAATACAAAGAAAAAAACAACTGTTCTTTTGTATTATTTATTATTATCTTTGAAATGCAAGAGAAAGGCCATAATGTATTATTCCAGCCCAGGTGCAATTTAGATTTTGGCCACTAGATGGCAGCCGTGTATGTGCAAAGTTTCTGACTGATCCAATGAACCATTGCATTTCTTTTCAAAATGTTGTATCAACACTGCCCAAATGTTTTGTTTATTAATAACTTTTCATGTTCAAAACTGTGCACTCTCCTCAAACAATAGCATGGTATTCTTTCACTGTAATAGCTACTGTAAATTGGATAGTGCAGTTAGATTAACAATACTTTAAGCTTTCTGCCAATATCAGATATGTCTATGTCCTGGGAAATGTTCCTGTTACTTACAACCTCATGCTAATCGCATTAGCCTACGTTAGCTCAACAGTCCCGCAGGGGACCCACCAGTCCTGAAGAAGTTTTAACTCTCATCCACTCAGGGTAATAAGTCTGTTTTTGACATTCCAAACATTTTCAAAGTAGCATTATGTTGTTTCCATGACGAACCCAGCTAGCACATTTGGTTCCTTGGAAGTTGTGGGAACGTCCATGTCTGTTTTCGGTTTCACATTGTTTGTTGGAACAAAGACATACATTTTATCAGTCAAGAAACGCAAGATTTTTTTTCTACGTTCTGAGAACAGAAGTGAACATTTTGCCTTTTGTTGGAAGGTTTATTTTTAGGTTGCCGGGAGGTTCTGAGAACGTTTTACTCCGGTTCCAGGGAGGTTCTGAGAACGTTTTACTCCGGTTCCAGGGAGGTTCTGAGAATGTTTTACTCTGGTTCCAGGGTGGTTTTATTAACACTCTGAAAACAGACATTCCAGGTTATTTTGAGTTTTTTTAATTACTTCCTTAAAACATTCACTGATTGTTTCTGTAAGACTTTTAATAACACTGCTAACTATTGTGGGTTAAATTTGTTGAACTCCCAGCACAGATAGGACACATGGAAATGAATTTCCTTAGACATTAATCATGCAAACACATCAGTGAGATGCAGACCTGTAATCTTCTGTTCTCTATCCATGAAATTAGTCCACTTTGCCACCAGGATGGAGCTAGCATGTCAATGTTTTTTACACGTACAAAGCGGTTCATTTTAGTCTATTCAAACAGACCCCATTTCAAAGGAAACAAGCACTCATTTAGATCAGGTGTGGCCAATTAGTGGGCACGGCCAACACACCTGAACACACTTAACAAGATAGAGGATAAAGGGAGGTTTGTTGATGCTGAGAACGGAATGTGTGTTTTTAAATAACGTTCTTAGAACATTCTCTGAACGTTACTAAAGCGTTCTTGTGTTTTTTTAATGGAAAGTTTCCTTAACTTTCTCAGGAACAATTTGAGAACATGACTTTAAATAGAACCATGAGGGAACCTGTAGGAAACGTTATGCTGACGTACTGAAATTCCCACAAGAATAAACTTTTTTTTCTTAACGTTCTCTGAACAATTTGAGAACATTCAACATCAAACCAGTTGGAGAACGTTCCTACAACATTACCAAAATTAAAATGAAATCTACCATTGTTCGAACTTTTAGGAAACGTTCTGTTAAAGTAATGAAATACCAAGAAAATAACATTTTTTTTTTTTTTATCAAGTTCCTTTAAATGTGCTGAGAATGTTCCAAAGCCAAGCAACTATCCTGCACCATTCCCAGAACGTTGTCGGAAGGTTATATGTAAAATAACCATTGGGCAACCATGCTCTCACCAAGCTCTAAGACATATGGCTCTCAGAATGCTATGTTTTAGCTGGCGAGACAGTGTTGTCATGTCAACAACTGGTCGGAGATGGAGTCCACCCAAACTGCCGCGATTGTTGATGCCTTGGTGTGTCTGTGTGTATGCATAGATCTGTCCTGTGTGTGTGTGTGTGTGTGTGTGTGTTTGTCTCTGTGTGTGTTTTTAAGTATTTTTAATTGGGCTCATGTAATGTAGCCTCATGTATCCAACAATCATCAGCAATGTTGAAATAATTTAAGTAATCAAAAATAAAAAAAACTGTCTTACATTTTGCAGTGATTTTGTATCGCCATCTAGAGGACTTTAGTAAACACTGCATTTACACTGACATCCTCCATGCCCTTCCTGCAATACCATAACCTCACCAGTAGGTGTAAGCAAAGTACTACAGATTTCTGCATGATCATGTAGCGTCGTTAATGTCCAACCTGCTTTAATCACATAGGGGCAGCTCACTGTCTGTAAACCTTGATTTGTTGGTTTACAATTTAGATAGATAGCAGAGGGAGAGATGTGTCTGTGGTCAGAGACGGAGAGATGTGTCTGTGGTCACAGAGGGAGAGATGTGTCTGTGGTCACAGAGGGAGAGATGTGTCTGTGGTCAGAGAGGGAGAGATGTGTCTGTGGTCAGAGAGGGAGAGATGTGTCTGTGGTCACAGAGGGAGAGATGTGTCTGTGGACAGAGAGGGAGAAATGTGTCTGTGGTCAGAGAGGGAGAGATGTGTCTGTGGTCAGAGAGGGAGAGATGTGTCTGTGGTCACAGAGGGAGAGATGTGTCTGTGGTCAGAGAGGGAGAGATGTGTCTGTGGACAGAGAGGGAGAAATGTGTCTGTGGTCAGAGAGGGAGAGATGTGTCTGTGGTCAGAGACGGAGAGATGTGTCTGTGGTCAGAGAGGGAGAGATGTGTCTGTGGTCAGAGAGGGAGAGATGTGTCTGTGGTCAGAGAGGGAGAGATGTGTCTGTGGACAGAGAGGGAGAAATGTTTCTGTGGTCAGAGAGGGAGAGATGTGTCTGTGGACAGAGAGGGAGAAATGTGTCTGTGGTCAGAGAGGGAGAGATGTGTCTGTGGTCAGAGAGGGAGAGATGTGTCTGTGGTCAGAGAGGGAGAGAGGTGTCTGTGGTCAGAGAGGGAGAGATGTGTCTGTGGTCAGAGAGGGAGAGATGTGTCTGTGGTCAGAGAGGGAGAGATGTGTCTGTGGACAGAGAGGGAGAGATGTGTCTGTGGACAGAGAGGGAGAGATGTGTCTGTGGACAGAGAGGGAGAGATGTGTCTGTGGACACAGAGGGAGAGATGTGTCTATGGTCAGAGAGGGAGAGATGTGTCTGTGGTCAGAGAGGGAGAGATGTGTCTGTGGACAGAGAGGGAGAGATGTGTCTGTGGTCAGAGAGGGAGAGATGTGTCTGTGGTCAGAGAGGGAGAGATGTGTCTGTGGTCACAGAGGGAGAGATGTGTCTGTGGTCACAGAGGGAGAGATGTGTCTGTGGACAGAGAGGGAGAGATGTGTCTGTGGACAGAGAGGGAGAGATGTGTCTGTGGACAGAGAGGGAGAGATGTGTCTGTGGTCAGAGAGGGAGAGATGTGTCTGTGGTCAGAGAGGGAGAGATGTGTCTGTGGTCAGAGAGGGAGAGATGTGTCTGTGGACAGAGAGGGAGAAATGTGTCTGTGGTCAGAGAGGGAGAGATGTGTCTGTGGTCAGAGAGGGAGAGATGTGTCTGTGGTCAGAGAGGGAGAGATGTGTCTGTGGACAGAGAGGGAGAGATGTGTCTGTGGTCAGAGAGGGAGAGATGTGTCTGTGGTCAGAGAGGGAGAGATGTGTCTGTGGTCACAGAGGGAGAGATGTGTCTGTGGACAGAGAGGGAGAGATGTGTCTGTGGACAGAGAGGGAGAGATGTGTCTGTGGTCAGAGACGGAGAGATGTGTCTGTGGTCACAGAGGGAGAGATGTGTCTGTGGTCACAGAGGGAGAGATGTGTCTGTGGTCAGAGAGGGAGAGATGTGTCTGTGGTCAGAGAGGGAGAGATGTGTCTGTGGTCACAGAGGGAGAGATGTGTCTGTGGACAGAGAGGGAGAAATGTGTCTGTGGTCAGAGAGGGAGAGATGTGTCTGTGGTCAGAGAGGGAGAGATGTGTCTGTGGTCACAGAGGGAGAGATGTGTCTGTGGTCAGAGAGGGAGAGATGTGTCTGTGGACAGAGAGGGAGAAATGTGTCTGTGGTCAGAGAGGGAGAGATGTGTCTGTGGTCAGAGACGGAGAGATGTGTCTGTGGTCAGAGAGGGAGAGATGTGTCTGTGGTCAGAGAGGGAGAGATGTGTCTGTGGTCAGAGAGGGAGAGATGTGTCTGTGGACAGAGAGGGAGAAATGTTTCTGTGGTCAGAGAGGGAGAGATGTGTCTGTGGACAGAGAGGGAGAGATGTGTCTGTGGTCAGAGAGGGAGAGATGTGTCTGTGGTCAGAGAGGGAGAGATGTGTCTGTGGTCAGAGAGGGAGAGAGAGGTGTCTGTGGTCAGAGAGAGGGAGAGATGTGTCTGTGGTCAGAGAGGGAGAGATGTGTCTGTGGTCAGAGAGGGAGAGATGTGTCTGTGGACAGAGAGGGAGAGATGTGTCTGTGGACAGAGAGGGAGAGATGTGTCTGTGGACAGAGAGGGAGAGATGTGTCTGTGGACACAGAGGGAGAGATGTGTCTGTGGTCAGAGAGGGAGAGATGTGTCTGTGGTCAGAGAGGGAGAGATGTGTCTGTGGTCAGAGAGGGAGAGATGTGTCTGTGGTCAGAGAGGGAGAGATGTGTCTGTGGACAGAGAGGGAGAAATGTGTCTGTGGTCAGAGAGGGAGAGATGTGTCTGTGGTCAGAGAGGGAGAGATGTGTCTGTGGTCAGAGAGGGAGAGATGTGTCTGTGGACAGAGAGGGAGAGATGTGTCTGTGGTCAGAGAGGGAGAGATGTGTCTGTGGACAGAGAGGGAGAGATGTGTCTGTGGTCAGAGAGGGAGAGATGTGTCTGTGGACAGAAATGTGTCTGTGGACAGAGAGAGAGATGTGTCTGTGGTCAGAGAGGGAGAGATGTGTCTGTGGTCAGAGAGGGAGAGATGTGTCTGTGGTCAGAGAGGAGAGATGTGTCTGTGGTCAGAGAGGGAGAGATGTGTCTGTGGTCACAGAGGGAGAGATGTGTCTGTGGACAGAGGGAGAGATGTGTCTGTGTAGAGAGGGAGAGATGTGTCTGTCATGTGTCTGTGGTCAGAGAGAGAGATGTGTCTGTGGTCAGAGAGGGAGAGATGTGTCTGTGGTCAGAGAGGGAGAGATGTGTCTGTGGTCAGAGAGGGAGAGATGTGTCTGTGGACAGAGAGGGAGAGATGTGTCTGTGGTCAGAGAGGGAGAGATGTGTCTGTGGACAGAGAGGGAGAGATGTGTCTGTGGTCAGAGAGGGAGAGATGTGTCTGTGGACAGAGAGGAGAGATGTGTCTGTGGTCAGAGAGGGAGAGATGTGTCTGTGGACAGAGAGAGACTGTGGTCAGAGAGGAGATGTGTCTGTGGTCAGAGAGGGAGAGATGTGTCTGTGGTCAGAGAGGGAGAGATGTGTCTGTGGACAGAGAGGGAGAGATGTGTCTGTGGACAGAGAGAGAGATGTGTCTGTGGTCAGAGAGGGAGAGATGTGTCTGTGGTCAGAGAGGGAGAGAGATGTGTCTGTGGTCAGAGAGGGAGAGATGTGTCTGTGGACAGAGAGGGAGAGATGTGTCTGTGGTCAGAGAGGGAGAGATGTGTCTGTGGTCACAGAGGGAGAGATGTGTCTGTGGTCAGAGAGGGAGAGATGTGTCTGTGGACAGAGAGGAGAGATGTGTCTGTGGTCAGAGAGAGAGATGTGTCGGGAGAGATGTGTCTGTGGACAGAGAGGGAGAGATGTGTCTGTGGTCAGAGAGGGAGAGATGTGTCTGTGGACAGAGAGGGAGAGATGTGTCTGTGGTCAGAGAGGGAGAGAGAGAGAGAGAGATGTGTCTGTGGACAGTCGAGAGATGTGTCTGTGGTCAGAGAGGAGAGATGTGTCTGTGGTCAGAGAGGGAGAGATGTGTCTGTGGTCAGAGAGGGAGAGATGTGTCTGTGGTCAGAGAGGGAGAGATGTGTCTGTGGACAGAGGGAGAGATGTGTCTGTGGTCAGAGAGGGAGAGATGTGTCTGTGGTCAGAGAGGAGAGATGTGTCTGTGGTCAGAGAGGAGATGTGTCTGTGGTCAGAGAGGGAGAGATGTGTCTGTGGACAGAGAGGGAGAGATGTGTCTGTGGTCAGAGAGGAGAGATGTGTCTGTGGTCAGAGAGGGAGAGATGTGTCTGTGGTCAGAGAGGAGAGATGTGTCTGTGGACAGAGAGGGAGAGATGTGTCTGTGGTCAGAGAGGGAGAGATGTGTCTGTGGTCAGAGAGGAGAGATGTGTCTGTGGTCAGAGAGGGAGAGATGTGTCTGTGGTCAGAGAGGGAGAGATGTGTCTGTGGACAGAGAGGAGAGAAATGTGTCTGTGGTCAGAGAGGGAGAAATGTCTGTGGTCAGAGAGGAGAGATGTGTCTGTGGTCAGAGAGGGAGAGAGGAGAGAGATGTGTCTGTGGTCAGAGAGGAGAGAGGACAGAGGGAGAGATGTGTCTGTGGTCAGAGAGGGAGAGATGTGTCTGTGGACAGAGAGGAGAGATGTGTCTGTGGTCAGAGAGGGAGAGATGTGTCTGTGGTCAGAGAGGGAGAGATGTGTCTGTGGTCAGAGAGGGAGAGATGTGTCCAGAGTCACAGAGAGGGAGAGATGTGTCTGTGGACAGAGAGGGAGAGATGTGTCTGTGGACAGAGAGGGAGAGATGTGTCTGTGGACAGAGAGGAGAGATGTGTCTGTGGTCAGAGAGGGAGAGATGTGTCTGTGGTCAGAGAGGAGAGATGTGTCTGTGGACAGAGAGGGAGAGATGTGTCTGTGGTCAGAGAGGGAGAGATGTGTCTGTGGACAGAGAGGGAGAGATGTGTCTGTGGTCAGAGAGGGAGAGATGTGTCTGTGGACAGAGAGGGAGAGATGTGTCTGTGGTCAGAGAGGGAGAGATGTGTCTGTGGTCAGAGAGGGAGAGATGTGTCTGTGGACAGAGAGGGAGAGATGTGTCTGTGGTCAGAGAGGAGAGATGTGTCTGTGGTCAGAGAGGGAGAGATGTGTCTGTGGTCAGAGAGGGAGAGATGTGTCTGTGGTCAGAGAGGGAGAGATGTGTCTGTGGACAGAGAGGGAGAGATGTGTCTGTATGTGTCTGTGGTCAGAGAGGGAGAGATGTGTCTGTGGACAGAGAGGAGAGATGTGTCTGTGGTCAGAGAGGGAGAGATGTGTCTGTGGTCAGAGAGGGAGAGATGTGTCTGTGGTCAGAGAGGAGAGATGTGTCTGTGGTCAGAGAGGAGAGATGTGTCTGTGGTCAGAGAGGGAGAGATGTGTCTGTGGTCAGAGAGGAGAGATGTGTCTGTGGTCACAGAGGAGAGATGTGTCTGTGGTCAGAGAGAGAGATGTGTCTGTGGACAGAGAGGGAGAGATGTGTCTGTGGACAGAGAGGGAGAGATGTGTCTGTGGACAGAGAGGGAGAGATGTGTCTGTGGTCAGAGAGGGAGAGATGTGTCTGTGGTCAGAGAGGGAGAGATGTGTCTGTGGACAGAGAGGGAGAGATGTGTCTGTGGGTCAGAGAGGGAGAGATGTGTCTGTGGTCAGAGAGGGAGAGATGTGTCTGTGGTCAGAGAGGAGAGATGTGTCTGTGGTCAGAGAGGGAGAGATGTGTCTGTGGACAGAGAGGGAGAGATGTGTCTGTGGTCAGAGAGGAGAGATGTGTCTGTGGTCAGAGGGAGAGATGTGGGAGAGAGATGTGTCTGTGGACAGAGAGGGAGAGATGTGTCTGTGGTCGGTCAGAGAGGAGAGATGTGTCTGTGAGAGATGTGTCTGTGGTCAGAGAGGAGAGAGATGTGTCTGTGGTCAGAGAGGGAGAGATGTGTCTGTGGTCACAGATGTGTCTGTGGAGAGATGTGTCTGTGGTCAGAGAGGGAGAGATGTGTCTGTGGACAGAGAGGGAGAGATGTGTCTGTGGACAGAGAGGGAGAGATGTGTCTGTGGACAGAGAGGGAGAGATGTGTCTGTGGTCAGAGAGGGAGAGATGTGTCTGTGGTCAGAGAGGGAGAGATGTGTCTGTGGACAGAGAGGGAGAGATGTGTCTGTGGTCAGAGAGGGAGAGATGTGTCTGTGGACAGAGAGGGAGAGATGTTTCTGTGGTCAGAGAGGGAGAGATGTGTCTGTGGACAGAGAGGGAGAAATGTGTCTGTGGTCAGAGAGGGAGAGATGTGTCTGTGGTCAGAGAGGGAGAGATGTGTCTGTGGTCAGAGAGGGAGAGAGGTGTCTGTGGTCAGAGAGGGAGAGATGTGTCTGTGGTCAGAGAGGGAGAGATGTGTCTGTGGTCAGAGAGGGAGAGATGTGTCTGTGGACAGAGAGGGAGAGATGTGTCTGTGGACAGAGAGGGAGAGATGTGTCTGTGGACACAGAGGGAGAGATGTGTCTGTGGTCAGAGAGGGAGAGATGTGTCTGTGGTCAGAGAGGGAGAGATGTGTCTGTGGTCAGAGAGGGAGAGATGTGTCTGTGGACAGAGAGGGAGAGATGTGTCTGTGGTCAGAGAGGAGAGATGTGTCTGTGGTCAGAGAGGGAGAGATGTGTCTGTGGTCAGAGAGGGAGAGATGTGTCTGTGGTCACAGAGGGAGAGATGTGTCTGTGGTCACAGAGGGAGAGATGTGTCTGTGGACAGAGAGGGAGAGATGTGTCTGTGGACAGAGAGGGAGAGATGTGTCTGTGGACAGAGAGGGAGAGATGTGTCTGTGGTCAGAGAGGGAGAGATGTGTCTGTGGTCAGAGAGAGGAGAGATGTGTCTGTGGTCAGAGAGGGAGAGATGTGTCTGTGGACAGAGAGGGAGAGATGTGTCTGTGGTCAGAGAGGGAGAGATGTGTCTGTGGACAGAGAGGGAGAAATGTGTCTGTGGTCAGAGAGGGAGAGATGTGTCTGTGGTCAGAGAGGGAGAGATGTGTCTGTGGTCAGAGAGGGAGAGATGTGTCTGTGGTCACAGAGGGAGAGATGTGTCTGTGGTCAGAGAGGGAGAGATGTGTCTGTGGACAGAGAGGGAGAGATGTGTCTGTGGACAGAGAGGGAGAGATGTGTCTGTGGACAGAGAGGGAGAGATGTGTCTGTGGTCAGAGAGGGAGAGATGTGTCTGTGGTCAGAGAGGGAGAGATGTGTCTGTGGACAGAGAGGGAGAGATGTGTCTGTGGTCAGAGAGGGAGAGATGTGTCTGTGGACAGAGAGGGAGAGATGTTTCTGTGGTCAGAGAGGGAGAGATGTGTCTGTGGACAGAGAGGGAGAAATGTGTCTGTGGTCAGAGAGGGAGAGATGTGTCTGTGGTCAGAGAGGGAGAGATGTGTCTGTGGTCAGAGAGGGAGAGAGGTGTCTGTGGTCAGAGAGGGAGAGATGTGTCTGTGGTCAGAGAGGGAGAGATGTGTCTGTGGTCAGAGAGGGAGAGATGTGTCTGTGGACAGAGAGGGAGAGATGTGTCTGTGGACACAGAGGGAGAGATGTGTCTGTGGTCAGAGAGGGAGAGATGTGTCTGTGGTCAGAGAGGGAGAGATGTGTCTGTGGACAGAGAGGGAGAGATGTGTCTGTGGTCAGAGAGGGAGAGATGTGTCTGTGGTCAGAGAGGGAGAGATGTGTCTGTGGTCAGAGAGGGAGAGATGTGTCTGTGGTCACAGAGGGAGAGATGTGTCTGTGGTCACAGAGGGAGAGATGTGTCTGTGGACAGAGAGGGAGAGATGTGTCTGTGGACAGAGAGGGAGAGATGTGTCTATGGTCAGAGAGGGAGAGATGTGTCTGTGGTCAGAGAGGGAGAGATGTGTCTGTGGACAGAGAGGGAGAGATGTGTCTGTGGTCAGAGAGGGAGAGATGTGTCTGTGGTCAGAGAGGGAGAGATGTGTCTGTGGTCACAGAGGGAGAGATGTGTCTGTGGTCACAGAGGGAGAGATGTGTCTGTGGACAGAGAGGGAGAGATGTGTCTGTGGACAGAGAGGGAGAGATGTGTCTGTGGACAGAGAGGGAGAGATGTGTCTGTGGTCAGAGAGGGAGAGATGTGTCTGTGGTCAGAGAGGGAGAGATGTGTCTGTGGTCAGAGAGGGAGAGATGTGTCTGTGGACAGAGAGGGAGAAATGTGTCTGTGGTCAGAGAGGGAGAGATGTGTCTGTGGTCAGAGAGGGAGAGATGTGTCTGTGGTCAGAGAGGGAGAGATGTGTCTGTGGACAGAGAGGGAGAGATGTGTCTGTGGTCAGAGAGGGAGAGATGTGTCTGTGGACAGAGAGGGAGAGATGTGTCTGTGGTCAGAGAGGGAGAGATGTGTCTGTGGACAGAGAGGGAGAAATGTGTCTGTGGTCAGAGAGGGAGAGATGTGTCTGTGGTCAGAGAGGGAGAGATGTGTCTGTGGTCAGAGAGGGAGAGATGTGTCTGTGGTCACAGAGGGAGAGATGTGTCTGTGGTCAGAGAGGGAGAGATGTGTCTGTGGACAGAGAGGGAGAGATGTGTCTGTGGACAGAGAGGGAGAGATGTGTCTGTGGACAGAGAGGGAGAGATGTGTCTGTGGTCAGAGAGGGAGAGATGTGTCTGTGGTCAGAGAGGGAGAGATGTGTCTGTGGACAGAGAGGGAGAGATGTGTCTGTGGTCAGAGAGGGAGAGATGTGTCTGTGGTCAGAGAGGGAGAGATGTGTCTGTGGTCAGAGAGGGAGAAATGTGTCTGTGGTCAGAGAGGGAGAGATGTGTCTGTGGTCAGAGAGGGAGAGATGTGTCTGTGGACAGAGAGGGAGAAATGTGTCTGTGGTCAGAGAGGGAGAGATGTGTCTGTGGTCAGAGAGGGAGAGATGTGTCTGTGGTCAGAGAGGGAGAGATGTGTCTGTGGACAGAGAGGGAGAGATGTGTCTGTGGCTCAACTTTTTCCTTTTCTTTTCTCACGTTGAATTATAAATTCATTCTCCTAACACTAGCTAGCTGGCTAATGTTAGCTAGTCAGATAACTTGCTGAATAGCGATTTTCATTAGTTAACTTTACGACAAAGAAAATGCACAAACGTTGGTCTCTACGTTAACTAACATATTCCTCTCAATTGTAAACGTTTTTTTCTTGTCTCGTTATGACGCTGTTACAACTTACATCTGGTTCCACCGTAATGTTTTGTCAGCCATCTTTGTTGAAGAACGACACAAGGCATGGGTGCAGTGTTGCCAACTCCTCAGTAAGGAAAGTAGCTATTGGCTGTCCAGAAGTCGCTAAATGACGTCATCACCTAATCTGCATAATTGGCCATGTGCATGTAACTGTGATGGACGCTGTAGGAGAGAGGAAGAACGTCGTGGGAGAGACACAAAGTGAGTAAAAAACACCCTAAATATGTTTAGAACTACAAATGAACTTTGTCGATTCTTGCTTTTTTTTTTATGTCACAATTCCAACCCTCCTCCTTTATCCGGGCTTGGGACTGGCAAAAGTGACCCAAAAGAGACACTCTGGCGGAGTTACTTAGTTCATTTTTTTTTTATTTTCTTTTATTTTTTATTAAAAAAAATTGTGCAGTGATTTATTTTAGACAAAGAACATTTTACATTTACATCCCGCCAGGGCGGGATCAGCCAGCGGCGGCTTCCTGCATGCGTGATTCATTTGCAGTCTGGACGCTGACTAGTCGCTTTTTTTTTTTTAATGTGTCGCTAGAGGGGTCTGAATACTCACTAAATATAGCGCTAAGTTGGCAACACTGCTTGCGTCAAAATTCGTCATTGGAACTCGATATGATTGGTCATATAAAAACCGTGGGGACCCAAATGCATAACGAGTGCTCTAACTCCCCCTTGTGGTGGTCTGGAGCAATGAAGCCGTGACGAACCACTGTATAATAATACAGTTCAATTGCGTCTTTACATTAAAAACATTCAGAATACAGAATTCCAGTCATTCCTATAAATGTTATACCCCTTGATCTTCAAGAATCGGACTTGGAAATATGGAAGTATAGATTAGCCAAATGGTTTTACCTGAGCATGACCCCAAAACGAATGACTTATTAGCCGGCCCTACTCTGTTGTTTATGATTTTGTTGTCATGGAGGACTGATTGGGTTCATTCAGAGTTTAAAAAATTAATTCTGCGCTCATGGAATGGCATGTTTTGAGCACTACTGAAAAGTGCAATTTGTATTTGAAAATGAATGCCATATGCTGCATTTGCTATAGGCCTGTTGTTTACCTTTTTGTTGGTGACACTTTGATATCTTGATAATATGCAGCTGTTTAAAGGGCAAATCCACAGATGAAACCATAACAAAACGGTCGTCCCGCCTCTGTTTTGGTAAAAAATGGATGGGCCTGGAGAAATGTAACCATTCTCGGATTTTCCGGATTGACTGACCTTCAAGTCTTAAAGTAATGATGGACTGTCATTTCGCTTTGCTCTTTTGAGCTGTTCTTGCCATAATATGGACTTGGTCTTTTACCAAATAGGGCTATATTCTGTATACCACCCCTACCTTGTCACAACACAACTGATTGGCTCAAACTAGGTTAGTTGAGGTAATCTGTACATGTAGGTGGGGGCTATATACAGGGGTACCGGTACAGAGTCAATGTGGAGACTATATACAGGGGGTACCGGTACAGAGTCAGTGTGCGGGGGGGTACAGGTTAGTTGAGGTAATCTGTACATGTAGGTGGGGGTGAAGTGACTATGCATAGATAATAAATAGCGAGTAGCAGCAGTGTACAAAAGGGGGTAAATTGTCCAGTGGCGATTTTTATGAATTGTTCAGCAGTCTTATGGCTTGGGGGTAGAAGCTGTTGAGGAGCCTTTTGGTCCTAGACTTGGTGCTCCGGTACCCCTTGCCGTGCGGTAGCAGAGAGAGCAGTCTATAACTTGGGTGACTGGAGTTTCTGACAATTTGTAGGACCTTCCTCTGACATCGCCTATTATATAGGTCCTGGATGGCAGGAAGCTTGGACCCAGTGATGTACTGGGCCGTTCACACTACCCTCTGTAGTGCCTTACGGTCAGATGCCGAGCAGTTGCCATACCAGGCGGTGATGCAACCGGTCAGGATGCTCTCGATGGTGCAGCTCTAGAACTTTTTGAGGATCTGGGGACCCATGCCAAATCTTTTCAGTCTCCTGAGGGGGAAGAGGTGATGTCGTGCCCTCTTTACGACTGACTTGGTGTGTTTGGACCATGATAGTTTGTTGGTGATGTGGACACCAAGGAACTTGAAACTCTCGACCCGCTCCACTACAGCCCCGTCGATGTTAATGGGGGCTGTTCGGCCCGCCTTTTCCTGTAGTCCTCGATCAGCTCCTTTGTCTTGATCACATTGAGGGAGAGGTTGTTGTCCTCTCCTCAACTACCATCTTCAACCGATCGCTACCTGCATCGTCCCGCCCGACTAGCATCACTACTCTGGACGGTTCTGACCTAGAAAATGTGGACAACTACAAATACCTAGGTGTCTGGTTAGACTGTAAACTCTCCTTCCAGACCCAATCGGCTTCCTATTTCACAACAAAGCCTCCTTCACTCATGCTGCCAAACATACCCTCGTAAAACTGACTATCCTACCGATCCTCGACTTCGGTGATGTCATCTACAAAATAGCCTCTAACACACTACTCAGCAAACTGGATGTAGTCTATCACAGTGCCATCCATTTATCACCAAAGCCCCATATACTACGCTCCAGCAGGTATATTTCACTGGTCATCCCCAAAGCCAACACTTCTTTTGGCCGCCTTTCCTTCCAGTTCTCTGCTGCCAATGACTGGAATGAATTGCAGAAAATCACTGAAGCTGGAGTCTTATATCTCCCTCTCTAACTTTAAGCATCAGCTGTCAGAGCAGCTTACTGATCACTGCACTTGTACACAGCCAGTCTGTAAATAGCACACCCAACTACCTCATCCCCAGATTGTTACTTATCCTCTTGCTCTTTTGCACCCCAGTATCTCTACTTCCACATCATCATCTCCACATCTATCACTCCAGTGTTTAATTGCTAAATTGTAATTATTTCACCTCTATGGCCTATTCATTGCCTTACCTCCCTACCCTTCTACATTTGCACACACTACACATATATTTTTTCTATTGTGTTTATTGACTGTACATTTGTTTATGTGTAACTCTGTGTTGTTGTATGTGTCGAACTGCTTTGCTTTATCTTGGCCAGGTCGCAGTTGTAAATGAGAACTTGTTCTCAACTGGCCTCCCTGTATTATGACATCAGATAGAACTACCTGGTTAAATAAAGGTGTATTATGACATCAGATAGAACTACCTGGTTAAATAAAGGTGTATTATGACATCAGATAGAACCACCTGGTTAAATAAAGGTGTATTATGACATCAGATAGAACCACCTGGTTAAATAAAGGTGTATTATGACATCAGATAGAACTACCTGGTTAAATAAAGGTGTATTATGACATCAGATAGAACTACCTGGTTAAATAAAGGTGTATTATGACATCAGATAGAACCACCTGGTTAAATAAAGGTGTATTATGACATCAGATAGAACTACCTGGTTAAATAAAGGTGTATTATGACATCAGATAGAACTACCTGGTTAAATAAAGGTGTATTATGACATCAGATAGAACCACCTGGTTAAATAAAGGTGTATTATGACATCAGATAGAACTACCTGGTTAAATAAAGGTGTATTATGACATCAGATAGAACTACCTGGTTAAATAAAGGTGAAATAAAAAATAAAACATTAAAAAAAGAAATATGCCTTTATCTATTCGGGAAAAGAGATTTCCTACATTCAAATTAATTTCCTGCTGATAATAAAAATATAGTTGGGGGAGAATGACTCGAGTGTAGAAGACCCCTGACATTGTGGAGGATGGAGGGGAAAGGTCAGGAATGGTCCTACTATCCATTTACTATATAAAACACATGTCTAAAAGCATCAAGTCCAACTCTGATCTGACACACGCACGCACGCACGCACACGCACACACACAGACCCATACATAGCGCTTGACTTTAGGCAGGAGCTCACCGGAGCTGAGTACCTGCACCTCAAATGTTCTACTGCTTGAGCTCCTGTTCCTCTAATAGCTCACAAAAACATTGTGGAACCTAAATATAAACATGGATAAAATGGATACCGGCACCTATTTCAGTTCAAGTCAAGCACTTCACGTACACTCACACACACACACACACAGACACAGACACAGACACACACACACACAGACACACATACACACACACACACACACACACACACACACACACACACACACACACACACACACACAGACACAGACACAGACACAGACACACACAGACACACACACACACACACACACACACACACAGACACACACACACACGCGCCACCACCTGCTTAAATGTCACGTTCAATTAATTATAGGATTCTTCTCATATACAATCAGTGTATCTGTTTGATACTATACAATCAATGTATTACATGGCAGTTGATGATGCCTGGATCACGAAGGGAGAGACAGGCAGGGAGAGACAGGCAGGGAGAGACAGGCAGGGAGAGAGAGAGAGAGAGAGAGAGAGACAGACAGAGAGAGAGAGAGAGAGACAGAGAGAGAGAGAGAGACAGACAGACAGACAGAGAGAGAGAGAGAGAGAGAGAGAGAGAGAGAGAGAGAGAGAGAGAGAGAGAGAGAGAGAGAGAGAGACAGAGAGGGAGACAGAGAGACACACAGAGAGAGAGAGAGAGAGAGAGAGAGAGAGAGAGAGAGAGAGAGAGAG
This sequence comes from Brachymystax lenok tsinlingensis, assembly GCA_030435695.1. Taxonomy (NCBI): domain Eukaryota; kingdom Metazoa; phylum Chordata; class Actinopteri; order Salmoniformes; family Salmonidae; genus Brachymystax; species Brachymystax lenok. The sequence goes on from CM059806.1 coordinate 36,790,347, forward strand.
AGAGAGAGAGAGATTAGATGGTGGACAGAGCTTCTCTAGGGAGAACATCTAGACCACAATGCCATCAGACATGTTGCCATGGCGTTAAACCTCTATAAGTCTAAAGTCGTTGAGGGGCTAATAAGATAACATATGGAATTGTTTTAAGATCATTTAGGTTTTTGATTCGACGTTTTAGGACCCCTTTAGGTATAATTTATATATTTTTTTTTAAATGTGAGAAAATATTACATTTGGCCTTTAATATTTTAGCCCATAGAGACGTATGGAACCATGGTAGTAACCCAAAACGTGTTAAACAAATCATTCCATTCTCTCAATTAACAGGTGTGCCTTGTAATAAGTTCATTTGTGGGATTTCTTTCCTTCTTAATGCGTTTGAGCCAATCAGTTGTGTTGTGACAAGGTAGGGGGTATACAGAAGATAGCCCTATTTGGTAAAATACCAAGTCCATATTATGGCAAGAACAGCTCTAATAAGCAGAGAGAAATGACAGTCTATCATTACTTTAAGACATGAAGGTCAGTCAATCCGGAAAACGTTCCTTCAAGGGCAGTCGCAAAACCCATCAAACGCTATGATGAAACTGGCTCTCATGAGGACCGCCACAGGAAAGGAAGACCCAGAGTTCCCTCTGCTGCAGAGGATACGTTCATTAGAGTTAACTGCACCTCAGATTGCAACCCAAATAAATGCTTCACAGAGTTCAAGTAACAGACACATCTCAACATCAACTGTTCAAAGGAGACTGTGTGGATCAGGCCTTCATGGTTGAATTGCTGCAAATAAACCACTACTAAAGGACACCAATAAGAAGAAGAGACTCTGCTTGGGCCAAGAAACACAATGGACATTAGACCGGTGGAAATCTGTTCTTTGGTCTGATGAGTCCAAATTTGAGATTTTTGGTTCCAACCGCCGTGTCTTTGTGAGACGCAGAGCAGGTGAACGGAGGATCTCCGCATGTGTGGTTCCCACCGTGAAGCATGGAGGAGGAGGTGTGATGTGTTTTGCTGGTGACACTGTCAGTGATTTATTTAGAATTCAAGACACACTTAACCAGCATGGCTACCACAGCATTCTGCAGTGATACACGATCCCATCTGGTTTGCGCTTAGTAGGACTATCATTTGTTTTTCAACAGGACAATGACCCAAAACACACCTCAAGGCTGTGTAAGGGCTATTTGACCAAGGAGAGTGATGGAGTGCTGCATCAGATGAGCTGGCCTCCACAATCACCCGTCCACAACCCAATTGAGATGGTTTGGGATGAGTTGGACCGCAGAGTGAAGGAAAAGCAGCCAACAAGTGCTCAGCATATGTGGGAACTCCTTCAAGACTGTTGGAAAAGCATTCCAGGTGAAGCTGGTTGAGAGAATACCAAGAAGGTGCAAAGCTGTCATCAAGGCAAAGGGTGGCTACTTTGGGGGTGGCTACTTTGAAGGGTGGCTACTTTGAAGAATATAAAATATAAAAAAATACACACACTCACACTTTTTTTGGTTACTACATGATTCCACATGTGTTATTTCATAGTTTTGATGTCTTCACTATTATTCTGCAGTGTAGAAAATAGTAAAAATATTAAACTGGAATGATTAGGTGTGTCCAAACTTTTGACCGGTCGTGTGTTTATTTTTAGTTTGACACATTTGTAACCCCCACTCGTTGGTATGGGTTACCTTCACACGAGTCCCGTGACACCGTTGCGTTCGTGAGAGAATCATCTTTCCATAGAGTGGTCATAATAGGGTTTTTTGTAGGCCAAACCACTCACAAGCTACACACTGTTTTCGTGATGTCTGACAAACACCGCCGTAGTTCCGTCGCCTGCCTGTCATGTCAACACGCGCGCAATACGCAGGTTTGTTTAGTAATCTCAGCTGATGGGTGTCAAAGTCCGTCAGTCCCTGTCAATGTGTCCCGGGGTCATTGAGACCACAGATCACCCTACACTAAGGGTATTGGTGTGTCAGACACTAATGACCAGCACAGACACACAGTGAAAAGTGTCCCCAGTTCAACAAAATCACACCGTCGGGGAACCATCGAAGTTGTGACTTTCGACTGCTTTTGAGGTCAAGGATTTGAAGGTTGTGAGACACAATAAAAAAAAAACATCAGATATCACACGGTGTGTTGTTATTACCCAGACAACACTCATATAGAATCTGTTATCATAATGCCACGTGTGTCATGTCTGTATGGGAGGGAATCGGGTTTTTATCTTTATTTAACTAGGCAAGTCAGTTAAGAACATATTCTCCCATTCCCTCGCATTCAGACTGACATGACAGACTTTCCTGCCTCCCAAAATACATATTCTTCCATTCCCTCCCATTCAGACTGACATGACAGACTTTCCTGGAGAATATGTTCTTAACTGACTTGCCTAGTTTAAATCAAGGTAAAAACTTATTCCCCGATTCCCTCCCATACAGACATGATGTCACGTCCTGGCCATAGAGAGCGCTCTGGGTTCTCTATGGGGTTTTGGGCCAGGACGTGACCAGGGGTGTTTAGGTGTTTTCTATGTTGGTTTTGAGTTGGTTCCCAATTAGAGGTAGCTGTTAGTCGTTGCCTCTAATTGGGAATCCTATTTAGTTTGTTATCTCCCCACTTCTGTTAGTGGGTTATTGAATGTTTTGAGCTAGTGCATGTGTGCTAGTGCATGTGTGCTAGTGCATGTGTGCTCTTTTTAAGAACAGTGGATGATAAATATTTGGGCCCAGTTGGAGCGTGGGAGTATGGGCCTCTGTAGATGGAAGATAACGTGTGTGTGTGTGTATCTGTGTGTGTGTGTCTGTGTGTGTGTCCACCACTGCATGAGAGACCCCCAGTCAGAAGTAGGTCAAAAGGTATAGACACACACACACGCACACACACACACACACACGCATGCCAGGTAGTCATTGGCAGTGCCTGCTGTGAAATATATATGGAGCATGCCCAGCCTTTGGTGACTTGTTCAGAATGTTCCTGCCCGTACCTCTTGGAAAACTGTGTTGACTAGCCCGTACCTCTGAAACACTGTGTTGACTAGCCCGTACCTCTGGAACACTGTGTTGACTAGCCCGTACCTCTGGAACACTGTGTTGACTAGCCCGTACCTCTTGGAACACTGTGTTGACTAGCCCGTACCTCTGGAACACTGTGTTGACAAGCCCGTACCTCTGGAACACTGTGTTGACTAGCCCGTACCTCTGGAACACTGTGT